>BMAU01016084.1:1662500-1812500 GCA_019973935.1 Trichonephila clavipes
TATGGTATATTCTCAAGAATCGTTTAGATAAGAGATGAGTTACACGATGACAAGACAAATGAGGAAAAATGTTCTATAAGTTTTGTTCCAAGATAATGTAGTTATGAACATGTGTGCAGATCTAGTGAAGTCAATACCAAGCCATTTCAGATACAGGAGGACATGTTTCGTTCTAATATAGAGGCTTTTCTGTCTAAATCCGTTCAGGATCATGATTACAAGTATCATTACAGGACCATGATCAAACGTTTCTCCCTCCAGGACCCCTGTTATCACATAAATGATTGTATTTTCCCAGCTCTGAGGCCCAGGATCACACTGGTGTGATCTGAGTTTCGGGAAAGTTTTGATATTAACTTTTACAAGGCACTAGAAGGCGGTTAAAATCTATTTTTTTTCAAATAATATTTCACAAAACTTTGAAATCCAATATGTACTTTCGGATTCGAGTTCTTTAAATTACATCCGGGATATTTATGAATGTAAACGAGAGAATCGGGCATTTAACGCTCGTGATTAAAGATTGCGTTTTGGATTTCGTTTTATATTTTGACTAAATTAGAAAAATATGGAAAGTTTTTTTAGTTGATTGGGCATCATAGATTCATAAAAAGGGAAATCAGTATTTATTTTATATGTGGTTTGTATTTACAAAAATAATTTTATTACTCAAAGACATATAAAAAACAAATTTTCATAGAACAAACGTGATGAATCATTTTAACGAAAAATAATCGTTTACTCCTACTGACTCATTTATAATTCTGTAAAAACAAATGATTCTTTTTTGTTGCATGAATGTAAAACAAGAATTTGAGATATTTAAACGCTTAAATTATACTGAAATTCGAATATGTAACATGTTTTAACTTCATGGAGGCATCATTTTTCTTAAATATATCAAAGGTTTTTATTCTTCAAAAAGTGTTTTATACAAAATAAGTTTGATCACAATTAGGCTTTTTGATAAAAAATAAAATAAAACTATTTTTTTCGGTGTAATTAAGGGTGAATCTTTAAGCGGAAAAGCTATCATTATTGTGTAATTCATTAATTGAAACTCCGCCTGCTGGGTAGCGTAGCTGGTTTGTCTCTGTTCTTCTGTACCTAAAGTTGCGGGTTCGAATCCGGCACAAGTTGGTGGATTTTCCTGATGCAGAAAATTGATTGCAGCCATTTTTTAAGCTTATACGACATAAAAAAGATCTCTTGAGTGTCCATTTGGCGTGGATGTTCTGGGCAAAATTAAAATTCTTAAGTAGAAACTTCGCATCGGCAGAGCTCAGGTGCTTCCTTCTGAAGAAGAAACTGGGCGTCAAAATTACTTGCGGTAGTTGGTATCGCCTATATGTGGTGCCGAAATAAAAAGTGATATCAGCTCCTGGGGAATATACTAGGTATGTGCAAAGGTAAAAATACCAATACGAAGCCCGATTACAGAAGAAAAAAAATAACAGAAATATTTCAAGATTCCGGAACATTGTCTCAAAAATTAAAAGGAAAAGTTGTCCCAAGCGGAAAACTACCCCAAGAACTTATACAATTCTAATAAGAAATTGCAAAATATGTCCAGAAAATAGGCAAAGAACTTCGAAGGGTTTATTGGAGTTTGATGTTGAAGTGAGTCCCTAAAATTAAGAGTCGAGTAACTGAGACAGTTTCTTTATTAGAAAAAAAAATATGATATAAGAAAAAGTTAAATAAGTATTTTTTTTTCAACTTTTATTATTTTTATTTAAAACTTATTATTATTTCGAAGCCTTTACGATTCGTAAGTGCTTGGAAATGGGCTTTTTAAGTAATTAATTTTTTCAAGTGAATTTTATAGTTTAAATTAATAAAAGTAAATACCATCGTTAAGAGCACTTATTTCACATTTTCTCTTCTTAAAATTAAATAATACTTTGTTAAATTTGAAAAAGATTTAAAAATCTGTATTCGGGACTTTCCATTGCTATTTATTCATTTGCTACATCTTAATAGAATAAGAATACTTAAAATAGTTCGAGTTTCTTCTTCGTACTTTATATTTAAGAAAATTTATTCTCGCAACACTTTTGAACTTATTAGGTGAACTTTACAGCAAATTAATTTGGAGACCCACACGTTTCCTTAGTTTCTGAAAAGAGAGAGAGTTACACAGCTTATCTCATTTTATTTACAAATTACTTAACAAAGTTAATCCCTTTATCATGGTATCTATTTTTCAAAGTTCAGTAGCCTTTAGCTAGATAAAAGTTGAAGTCCGGACCGGCGATTTATGGCTTTGCAAAAGATCAATCACTGGAGTGACTGCCCTAAAAACTTCGACAATCTGACAGAAGTCCTGATAGCCGTTCATTGGTCTTCCGAAGATCGTCTCAAGGGAGCGACTACCCGTCGCAAACACTTTCGCTTGTATCGACGAATATTTCCGTCACCTTTCGAACCGACTCTTTAACCCCCCCGGTGGGCCTCTTTAAAATCCCCAATAATTACTGATTGGCAAGCGTCGCGAGTCTCCAACCGGCACCCTCTGTCTTGGTCCCAACTGCATTGGTTCTATTGTTCAAAAGTCTGTCACAGCTGAGATCATCAACTGTGCGTACCGCGTAAGCCATACAGATGGTGCACTAATCGACTTATCAGTTTAATGCTGGGAATACACTACGGGGTATTTCTTCATCACAAAATGCTGACACTCATTCCATTCAAGTACATCGCTGCCAACATATGTGAAAGAACGAAAGAATGAAGGTCTGTCAAACGGATGTGTCTCTTCAAAAATCGGTGTGAAGAAAAAGCCATTTGGGTGTCGGAGAAGAAAAATTAGTGGTAACACCAAAGCAGTTTTGAGAGTCAATTCACATCTGTAACAGAATGGATGGTCCTCTTTGAAGAATAAAATGACTCTTCTGCCCATTCTGCTCACCACTGTGTTTCAAAAATGACAGCAGGAGTAGAACAAATGTTCTTCTATTGAAGCGGTGCTACAGCATCGTTATTATGTTTATAAAAACTTCTTTAATTTATTCCTCGAATTTAATGGTGACTGTTTTGAATTCGATGTACCTGCTATCTTTTAAACACATGCTATATTTACCTAGCATTTTTGTTCTAATACATTTTATTCATTGTTATATCCTAGCTAAATGTTTATTCACATCATATGTTAATGTAAATTCGAAAGAAAATTTTCTTCCTTGATTTACTATGCTACAAAATAACACAAATAGGTATTAAGAAATGCAATGTTATGGTATCCGACTACGTTCGGAACTGTGATTTTAAAAAAAGAGCATAAATTAATAATTTTCATGATATTTAGTGTCACTTATTAGAATACATGTATAAAATGGTTTTAAGAACATTATATGACAAAAAAACTCTTTTTAAATACAATATTTTGGCAAAAAATTAAGTAAGAATAATCATTTTTCAAAACATTCTCTGTTTATAAAAAATGCTTCTATAATATAATATTTTGCTTGCATAAAGTATAAAGAATTTTCAAAGTTACTACCAATTAAAATAATTATGGGCGTATTTTTCTTAAAATTTCTCCCCTCTGTTGTAAAATATGGAAAAATCCACTTCTAAAGTTGTATATTTCAAAAATTCTAGTTCAGCCTCTATACAGAGGTCTGAGCTAGATACAGGCAAAATATTATTATAATAGAAGCTTATTTCATAAAAGGAGAATGATTTGAAAATTGATCACTCTATGTTCATTTTTTTGTCAAATTCTAAAAGCAATTTTATATACGTTTTCTAATCTAAGTGACACTAAATATTATCTATTTATACGTTTTGAAAAATCACGGTTCTGAACGTAGTCGGATACCTTAAATTAAAGTTCATTACAACTATATATTTTTGTATACATCGGCAAAAAAGACTTGCTTAAAAAATTTGTATTTTATATAATGTGAAGCAAATATAATTTACTCGAAATTGCGCTAAAACTATTCAAAAGTTATAAATAATATAGTCTATATAATCGAAATAATATTGATTATTTTTGGTACTTTATTTTATTTTTTTTCGTATAGTAAATACGATGAATAACGAGTATTTTGTTATTTCTTTTTACTCAACAATTTTTTAAAAATATATTTCACTTTTTATATATGCTATAGCGCACAATTTTTGATATTTTAATTTCATAAGTATTGTTTCCTTAATTGATTTCCTACGTATAAAAAGTAACTATCATGAATTTAGATTGATTTTTTAAATTCTGATTCATATCTTAAAACGGAATTAAGGGTGTTAAAACCATGAATTTTTATCGTAACTTCATACAATTTGTTTTAAAAAAATATTCTTACGGGTACAACCTAGAAACTCATCAATACGTTTTTCAAAACTTTCGGTAACAAAAATAGTTAAATTTCAAAGAAATTCGAGTCATTTTTTTTGTAATGTTTTAATAATATCTTATGCATTATATTTATGGTAGCAAAATGCCTTAACATTTCTAATCTAATTCAAATACACTGAATATACAGATATAAAAGGTTTAAACAGTTCAATGAGGAGCCAAATATTGTCTATGTATGTCATTACTAAAATACAAGTTTGACCTAAATAAGCTATCACAAATTAGCAATTTTCACTGAAATTTCGATTTCAAAACTCTAACTAAAATAAGTGCAAGTATTTTCCAATACAGTTTCTGACTTGTGCAATTATTTGTGATTGCACAGCTGGAGGACTATTCTGCAAAGCGAAAATCTGATGATGAATAGAAAGATGCTACTTACAAGAGACATTTTGCAACGATATTTTCAAACTACTGTCTAAATCATTAATCAACTAAGAAAAATAGCAAGCTTTCTTTTTCATTTTAAACTAATTTAAAATCCTTCCTTTTTGTAATATAATTTGCATTGTGTTTATTTTCTATATAATATACCATATGCCAAACTCATTATTGATTTTTTTAAAGGATGCATCGCATTGAAAATACATAATGGGAATAAATATGACTTTATGTTACCTAAATAACTATAGTATTTTAAAGCGTCATTTCCAATTGCTAGAATTTCTTGTTTAGTTTAATATTTAGGATGTACCATTACCTAAATAAAAAACTATGTTGTTATTTGGCACTTTTTTTAAAACAAAATTTTAATAAAAGATCTTAGAAACGAAAATCAGAATATTATGGATTATTGTGCTTAGTACCATTTTACATAAAATAAAAAGTTGTATTTAAAACAGAAAGAATTTCTGAAAAAAAATGTGTTTTAGCTTTGAAAAGAGATGAATCATGATTTCTGCTTTCGATTGTTGAATAATCTGATATGATAGTTATTGATTTTTAAGCTAAATTTTCCTATCGTCGAACAATTTTTTCCTAGTAATTATAAGTTTTATTTTTAAAAGGGAGGGCAATAAAATAATCCTCACAATGAAGAGGGTAATGCAAACAAATATGTGTGTGTATGTGGTTAGGACCACACGATAGAAGTAAAAACTTCAGATTTATTATGGACCCGATAGTCCAACTATTCGTTTCCAATTATCTCAACAACGTTTTCTTTTTCGAAATTTTGGCATGTGTGCGTTAAGTGGTTCCCTTTTACGTGAAAATTCATCAGTGGATTTGCTCATTTATCCAATTTTAGTAAAGGTCAGTGTTTAAATACCGTAAAATCCAGCGTATAACGCTCACCGGTGTATAACGCGAACCTATACTTTCAAGCTTAATTTTTTAAATGTTTAGGTATATTTGCCAGATAATTCGCACCCTTCTTCTTACAAAGAAATCTGAAATATTAGTATACGTTGACCTTATGTTTTGAAGTAATTTATTCGAGGTATTATAACGGACTTTTGACAAAATAGTTTTCTTCTAGAATTACAAGTATTTAGTTTATAAGGCAATTAATTTTTTTTATATAAACAGTATTATGATACATGTAGAAGTAACAAAATTTTTATGCTCATCTCTTCTGTTATTTTTAAAGCTATCGTTTTTATACCCGGTGTATAACGCGCACTCTTTTGTTTCGAGCTTACTTTTTGTGTTAAAAATGCGCGTTATACGCCGGATTTCTACGGCAACTGCGCATTCTTATGAATTTATATATGAATATATATGACTCAAATGTCAATTTGACGAGTTATTCAAAAATATATGCATGTCAATTACTTATGTATATTAAATTTATAAACCACATGTTTAAATGGTACTTACGTAATATAGCAACAATGCCAACATTCAAGATAAATCACAAATTTGGCAATCCTGATCCCCCATGCGTCGTACGCGTATTAAATTTTTTGGCACATTTTTGTTTCCAATCGCTCTTTCTACTGAATCAAAAAATAGATTCCATGTTTCGTTTCTTCCTATCTTTAATCTCTTACAAAAGAATATTCGTTTTCCTAATTATTTTCGACTGCACCCCTGTTTTCTCTTTTACTCACTGGAGTTGAGTACAAGTGTGCTGTTAAGTAATGTCTTTGTTTAAGCCAGTAATGTTTAAACAAAGAAAATAACACTTCAAGGGAAAAGTATTGAATGGAATATTTGCTTACAAAACACGCACCCCTAAATAGGTTTCAATTCAAAACTGAGCAGCCATCGCTAACCCTAGAATGATTGGAGACTATATAAAGCCAAATAAACCTTAATGAGAAAAATCAAGCCAAACCTGAAGCTTAATTTAGATTCAATCTTCAGTAAAACGCACCAAAAGAAGAATATACAAAAAAGAATATATAAAAAAAATATATTCGATTTTCTAAAACTATACTTTACGTATTTCCGTATATTTACCATTTAATTTTACTGAAAGTAAAAGAAGCAAACATTCATCAAACAAATGAATGTAACGTGTTTTTTTTTGTTAAATTATGGGAACGTTAAAACATACAAGAAATTTATACTTCCTCTATTTTAAACTGGAATTACATTTATTAAAACTCTGTTCATTATACGCTGCTGTCCACACAAAATGCAATATCCGGAAGGAAGCCCGCTAACCAAGGGCAATTTGCATCATGCGTTGCGGCGATGCAATATGTAAATCATTAGCATTATCAAGCAGGTTCACATCATAGGTCACCATGACTCCATCCTCAAACTATATATAAAGAGAGAATAGATTAAAGATTTGAACTATAGCATAATTTGCGTGTTTGTGTGTAAGCTGTTTAACTGTGCCTCGTGGACGACGTCCAGTATATTCTGACTAAGTTTATGAATTCGATCGAAGAAAAATAGTAGCCTATAGAGATTGCGAATTACTCTTCAGAGAAACCGCAACTGTGCAATTCGAAACCAAGCTACTGAGGTGATCATTTGTCATCGCTGGATGCAGGAGAATATGACAGACCGACGGGCTGACCGCACCCACTTCGTTGCACCACTCCCCGTGATGATAGGTGGATTGTACGTATGGTAGTGATGGATCGCTCAGCCACATCAGGAATCATAGCGTGACAAATCCAATACTTTACGCATCATTCGGTGTCCTCTCGTACCATTTCCACGACATTTGCAGCAGAGTGGAATGTCTACAAAGCGTCCAAGTTTCGTTCACCTTTGACTAGAATCCACCAGCGTTTGCGCTTCCAATGAGGCGATGAACAGTGGACATGGACAGCGGAACGGAACGACATTATATTTACAGACGAAGCACGCTTTTGCTTGAAACATCAGAATGGTCGGATTCACATTTAGAGACACCGTGGTGAGAGGTTGCGATATGCATCGCCACATTGGTCCTACACCCGGTATCATGGTTTGGGGTGGTATTGGATTTCACTGCCGCATCACTCTAGTACACATTGTTTGTACACTAAACAACCATCGTTATATCTCTTCGGTGTTGGAGCCCGTGGTTCTCAGCGCTTGCGATTAGCCATCTTCCCACAGGATGATGTTCGACCACACGTGGCACGCGATGTTCAAGAGTTTTTCTTTACCAATCAGATAGAATTGCTTCATTGAATGGCTTGTTCTTCCATTCCATTAACAATCAAAAACGTGTGGTCGATGTTTCCACAACGACTGGTCCGGGACACAGCACCAGCCGCTATATCAGATCAATATTGGTTATAAAGGGAAGCCGCATGGAATGCTGTACCCCAAGATACATCCAAAACCTCTTTGTTTTTTGGTTGAAGATAAGATGGGTTGGGGAAAGATATTGAATTTCTATAATGCGTGTTCAGAATGTTGTTGATTTTAATTAAAACAATGTTCCACATCTCCTAAAATAGTAAATGAGCTTTAATGTTGCTTGTTGCTTTTTAAAACATATGAGATACATTGTAACACGATATTCTACAAAAAGGTAAACAATAGGAAATGATAATAAGTGTTGCCAAACGACAACAAAGAAATTAAGAATTAAATTAGTTCTCTTCAGTTCCTACAGTCACAGATTCTGTGCCGAGGCGTATGGCAGTGGTTATAGTCAACAATGGCGGTACACTAACTACTGATTTTCTCATTATCCACTCCTCACATAGGCTGTATTTTTTTAATTTTTTATGCTTAAGGAATATTTTATCTGTCAAATAAATTTCACAGTGATATCTTTGGTTTTTCTTGGTGTATTTTGTGCGGCCAGCATTGAAATATGATTTGGTAAAATTTTCAGGCATCGTTTTTGTACATCTTTTTTTTTTTTTTTTAGTCAAGACAGAATTTTTCAAAAGCTGTCGTTTCTAAAAGTGCAGTAAGTAAACTCATTTTTTGAATTCCTCCTTGAATAACTACATCCTTATTATGTATACCGTTACGTGAATTAAATTTCTAATTATTTGAGAAAATAAACAGCTAGGTAAAGTCCACAACGGAAAGTTTTAGTAATTTTTTTTCTTACACAATACTCAATACAAACTATCTCAATACAATAGAAAGGTAGTAAATTATATTGATACCAGGAGAGAATGGACAACACAGCATTATTTATGAATAAACACATTTAAAGTCTTGAATACTTTCATACAGAAAGCAAATCATATCAAGTAAATTAGTTAAAAAACTAGAAATCAAGAGTATATATTCAATCACAAAATAAAACACAGTGTTTGAATGTATTTTTACTTATATATCAACATTGACTCCACAAAAAAATATATTTTCTAAGATAACTCAAACAAACATGATGACATTAGGACTACAATATTTATGACTTTTAACGCATATAAATTTTAAAGTGAGTGAGTGAAGATTAACGTCGCACTGTTCAGCTGCACGAGATATAAATTTTAAAATAGGTTCAACAGTTTTTATATAAAAAAAATATTACAGTATTTAATTAAATTTAAGCATTTGTCCAGTGTTAATGCTACTGAAAATTAGGTGCGGCTCAGAATTGAAGGCAAAACTTTTGTTAGATGGGGAAATTAAGTCTCTACCTCCTTCAAAAGAAAGGTTTTAACCATTCATTCTGATATTTGAAACAATGACATACCCCACATTTTGCATTTTATCTCCAGTATTCAGTCTATCCTACACAACGTTGCTTGCAGGTATCTAGGAATTTTTTTTTCGTATACGCTTTCTTTTAATCACCTAAACACCAAAGATATTGGTAATAGCATCAAACGAGCTCAAGTATGAAAAGGGAGGAAATGTTTTTGCAGAAAAAAAATGGTAGAAGAGCTGCAGCCATTTAAAATTTTACACGGATGAAACAAATATATGTTTGCAACTTTTCCTCATTCTTTAATATTCCTTTTATTTCTTTTTTTTTAAAATTATGGCATGGCAAAAACATTGGGTGCACAGAATATGGCAACATGTAAGAAAATGGCGACACCAGCACCAATTCTGAAGTCAGCTGTGCCAATGGGAGTGACGAATCATTTTCGTATAATACTGACGGTAAGAGTAATTTTACCAGCAACAGAATTTAGGGTGTGGCTTAGAATCGATGGCGGCTTAGATTCGAATCAATACGGTATGTAAAATTGATAATTGTAAGTTGATATGTATGGTTTTCAATAGATATAAGGGAGAATATAAGAAATCACTGTAAACAAAAAAAGTTAAATGTTTTGCAATAATTAAAACAATGTTTTGTTTTTTTCTTGCAAAACACTTTAATTTATCTCTATTACTGTCTGTGTAAAGTTTGCATGTTATATTATGTGTGTTTGTATTTAAAATATGTTTATTTTACATTTGTCATTTGTTTATTAATTTATAATTTTTCCCTACCTTCAACCTGTTTAATAAGTTTGTTATTTTTTTTTTATTTCAGTGGTGAAAAATTATCCATGCAGACTTAATTGTTCAAACACACAATATATACATAAAAAATATTAATAAAGGCAAAACTATTCTCATATTTTTTTTCTTTGTAAGAATAAGCATTTATAATACCGTTTAAAATTTTTCATTCCGTTCAATTTAAAATATTTCATTTGGGATTGGCTGTATCATTTTTTGTGACTACATCGACTGTACCGGCGAAATGGAAAAATACCATGGTGTTTCATTAAATAACATCTTAAGTCAGGATGTTCTGTAGATAATACTTTTGATAGCACGAAATGTAGTTTTTGTAAAACAAAAATGTGAACAGCAAGTTTATGTAACTAGAAAGCTAATAAGTTAAAGCAATTTTTTCCCATTTCAATTAACACGTTATCTACACTATTAAAATTCGTAGGTAAACAAATGTATGTAATTCTATCTTCTCACGAACCGCACGACGCATAAACTCGCCAAAAGTACCAAAAGTTTGGGAATGATCTGAGAAATCTGTTTTTACCATTTTTATTCCTATATTCTAATTAGTTAAAAATATATTAATTAAAAACCTTAAAACGCATGAGTAGTGTCATTTTTTCCCGCAATGCGGCGAAGTTCCAAATCTTCGACCTGTTTTTTTTTCAGATGTTTCTAAAACGCGATCCAATTTTTTTTCATGAGACTCAGACAAAAAATATTTACAGAATCGGAAATATCATTTATTTCGCCACGATATGATATAATTTATTTTACAAAATAAATGAACTTTTCTATTGCTTACGATTTTTTTCAAAATGAGTCAAAACCGATATGTTTTAATGAGTATGATTTCTAAAGCGTTCCGCTTGCATTTCCTTTTGTGCGAACAAAAAAATATTTTACACTAAAAAAGTCCATGCTTTTTTTTTCATTAGAGGCAGTTATTTAAAAAATTAAACGTCAAAAATTGTTTTTTTTACGATTTTTCAAAAAGTACACAAACTTTTATTTAAATAATTAATAACTTCTTTATTTATCAAAATAATTTCACGAAACATTTTTTTTTGGTATGTAGAACGATATTATACGTAATCTGTACAAAAATTGATAAAATATTTTAAAAATTACGATTTAAAAAAAAAGTTTCGTTTTTCGTTTTTTCCCATTTTGCGAGACATATTTAAGTAATTATATTTTAAGTTTTTTTTTGTTTAAAAATTACTGTTATTTGTAATCGCTACTAGAAGTTTGAGGGCATTAACTTAAAAATGAAACCCGGAAGAGAGAGAAGAATTTTAACTTTAACAAATAGCGCAATGCGAAATTGAACATATCTTATTTTTTAAAGGTCTTTTCGCTGCTTTTACCTGAAAAACGAGCAGCTAAGTCATTTAACGCGCTACTTTCTAAGCGGTAGTTTCGGGTTCGTAACTGGAGATTTTTGCGCGAAATGTTTTAGCATTATTTTTGTTTCATTTTTTGTTTAAAAATTACCGTTGTTCGCAATCGATGTGTTAAGTTGGAAGGCATTAACTTTCAGCCCGTTACGATTGATGACAGCTTACACGCCAGAAAGGGAGGTGCGCCTATAATTATTGAATTGAATACCACAACCTTTTTTTTTATATTTTTTAAAAAGTACTCAAAGTTTAAATACTTAATAACTTCTTTATTTATAAAAATAATCTCACGAAGCTTTTTTTTTCTGTAAGTAGAATGATATCCGAATATTTCAATCTATGTATTACTGTACAAAGATTGAAAAATTACTTAAAAAAATAAAAAAAATTTAAAAAAAAAAAACAACTTGTGTGTGTGTTTTTCCTTTTTTTGCAAGAAATATTTAAGGATATTTTTTTAAAGTTTTTTTGTTTAAAAATTACCGTTGTTTTCAATCGATATATGAAGTTTAAAGGCATTAACTTAAAAATGAAGCCATAGAAAAAAACTTTTTTTTTCCGTGTGTAGAACGATATTTTCCATAATCTGTACAAAGATTGATAAAATACCTTAAAAATTACGGGTATTTTTTTTTTTTAAATGTGTTTTTCTTTTTTTCCCTTTTTTGTGAGAAATATTTAAGCCTTATTTTTTTAAGTTTTTTGTTTCTCGAGCAACGGCAGGCTAAGCGGAGGAGCTGGGTGTGGTGAGGGGAGGTAGAAGTCATTTTGAATGAATTTATAAAAGTAGAGAAATACCGTGCAACGCCGAGCCATGCAGCTAGTTTTAAATAAGCTTTGTAAATTATTTACCCTGACATTCAACAATAATATGTTTTCATTAATTAAAAACTATTTATATCTATATCTATCTATATATATCTATGTATACATCTCTCTCTCTCTCTCTCTCTCTATATATATATATCTAATAAAACAATCTTAATAAATTCCAAAAAACAGACTATTTTCTATACAGAAAAAAATTAAATTTTAATGCCCACCAATAATTAAACTGGAAGCCTGATATTTAAAACAGATAAATTCCTTCAATTAATATATTTAAAGCCTTAAATATTTAAGTACTGCAGAAATGAGCCCGACACACATAAACCATAATGATTTGTCCGGAACTCGTTTTGAGTCAGCAGTTTCATTGGGACTATATTTTCTCTTAATTAAAACATTTTCCATTCCAATTACTTCAAAAGGTAATTATATAATCATTCACTTTACCGTTAGGTCTCTTTCAAATTCATTACAATCACTACCTTTGCATATGTATTTCAGATGTATCTTTCATTAGCAATTGTGCAAGCATTGTTGAATCTTTAAAGCCACAACTGCTGATTGCAAAACGTTTTTAATTAGTGAATACCTCTATCAATTAAAGCTCTTAATGACTGTGGGTCATTGAATAAAACAAGAAGTTAGTTTGTGGGGACGAATACAAAAATGTGAATAATTATTTAAATTTGTTATTATCTATGAATTCAAAATTCAAAAGACTGAGAAATAAATCAAAAGGTTCATTCTCTCTAAATTGCTTACAAGGCTGTTTTCAAAGCACACTGTACAGTTAAGTATCGAAAATCCATAGGTGGATACAAAAGCGTTTGTTTTTTGTATTTTTCACCCATAAATATACATACATGGAAGGGTAAAAATCTAATCAACAAAATGAAAAGTGCTATTTAAACAAACATTGATAGGCGTATTTATACATCTCTCAAAGATTACATGCCTTCACATTTTGGACTAGGCACGAAAATGTGCCACTATGAGCCTTCGAATCAGATTTACATTACATCCCTTTAAGACCCAACCTGCACAATCGTGCGGGTTAGATATTCTTATACATTTGAGCTTCTGGAATTATTGTATGTAAGAAAAGTGCAAATCTAATGATTGAGCCGATTTGCGGAAAGTGTTAAGTGTTATTTTGTATCTATATAAAGAGTGTTTTTTTCCAGGTATAGAAGTTTAAGTTGGCATTACTTTCCAAGATTGCGGCCGAATTAACAGCTATCAAGTGATTTATTCTCAGTTTGGTTTGGCAATTCATCAAAACGATCATCAAGCAAGGCGTAGATTCGTCGAATGGGCCCAAAACGAGATTGCCGTTGTTCCCAATTTTCATAAGCGAATTTTGTTTAGCGATGAAACGCACTTCTGGTCGAATGGCTACGTCAACAAACAAAACTGCCGCATTTGTAGTGAAGCTAATAAACAAGTGTATGTCGAAACACCGTTACATATAGAAAAACTGACTGTTTGGTGCGCTTTATGGGGTGGTGGAATCATTGATCCGTACTTCTTCAAAAACGATGAAGGCCACAACGTTACAGTCAATGGTGATCGGTATAGAGCGATGATTACTAACTTTTTCATTCCTGAATTGAACAATCATGATGTCCAGGAGCTGTGGTTCCAACAAGACGGTGCAACATGTCACATAGCTCGTGCCACAATCGATTTTTTGAAAGACACGTTTGGTGCACGCTTAATTTTACGTTTTGGACCTGTGAATTGGCCTCCAAGACCTTGTGATTTAACACTGCTAGAATATTTTCTGTGGGGCTATGTGAAGTCATTGGTCTATGCGGATAGACCACAAACGCTTGACCATTTGAAAGACAACATTCACCGTGTTATTGCCGATATACGGCCACAAATGTTGGAAAAAGTCATCGAAAATTGGACGTCCAGATTGGACAACATATGAGCCAGCCGTGGCAGTCGTATGCCAGAAATCATGTTTAAAATGTAATGCCACAAGATTGTCTTTCGAATAAAAAAAAATTCATGTCAATCGAATATTACATCGTTGTTTTATTGCAATTTAAAGTTCTATACCTCTAAAAAATTACCCTTTTTGTGCGGTGCTCTTTCGAAGCCGCTTTACAATGATAGGATTTTACGTGGAGAACACTTGGAGGGTTAATTAACTTCAGAAAATATCATTCTTCTCAAATTTGAGTAAAATAAATAAAATGGAATAAAACGTGTGAAATAAATCATCACTTCACATCTGAAATTGTTTTTCTCGGGCTTATATTAACCTGTGATCTTGAGATTTGAACTAACTAAATGTTTGAGTTAGATAAAAGACTTGGGCGTTTCATTTCTCTCATTTGTCTACATTTATTTATTGGTGTTAGAAAAGTTTCCAATCAGTGTGTGTGTGTGCAAGCAAAATGGTCTCTACATTACATATATATATGACAAAGGTCACTTAATCATTACGAGATCTCTGGAACTATGAAATTTGGCAGACATGTTTCTTTTGTTAAGCAGGTATTCGCTAAGAAAGGATTTTGAAAAAATTGACTTTCAGGGAGGTTACAGTCTCGTTATTGAACTATTAGATCAATAGACGAGAAATTCAGGAGGTTTACTCCTATTTTGAGAACCATTAAAAAATAATTTTTACTGGAAATAGACTCCCAAGAACGGGGAAGGAAGTTCTTAGGCAGAATCGTCCAGAAACAAAATTCCTGCGTTTAAGCCTAATAGACTAATAGAGTTGAAATTTATCAAGAATGTTTATTTTATTCAACACAGATTCATAGATAATTTAATTTCAATAATCGATTTCCAAGGGGTTTGCAAGAACCTATAGAGAAAAATGTCCACTTTTGCTCATTTTATGCCTTCATACATGAACTTTGGCAGACTTGTTTCTTTTTTTATGTTGATACATGACAAGATCGACATTTCCACAAGAAACTAGCTATCTACTTTGTGGAAAAGGGAAAGATGAATATCCACGTTTTCTGTAAAAATACACATTAAAGTCACATAATTTATTATAACTATGATATACAAAACATTCAACATCAGTTCATGAAATTTGATCGAATGAAATTTTAATAAAAATCTTACTATATAGTTTCAGCCTAGCAAAATTTGTATTTAATTTTTTTTATTCGGAAGGGATATTCAAACGTATATGCATATATTTACTTTTACAAAATACTTACTTCGAATGCATATATCCTTCACTCTCCTCTAATACTGTCTTTTCCTTTATTAAATATATTTTACATTCAATTTTTTGTATGACGTTGTTTAGTTTGTATTTAGTTAATCTCAAAATTTTAGTTTACAGAGAGTTATTATTACTGCTAGTAGTACCTTAAGATACATTATTTTAAATGTACCTATAAAACTACTTTAAAAATTAATTTTAATTTAACATGGCAAATAATATCATTTGCTATTGTTTCTATATCCATCAAAATAGAAAATAACTCCTTCGAAGAAATATTACAAAAAAAAATAATCCTTTGAGGAAAGAGAACGATATTAATTTAAATAATGAGTACATCGCTTTGGCGAAAATGTTTTTAAATATGAAAGAAAAATTAGAGTGTAAGCAAATCTCACAGACTATATATATACAAGTAAAAATTACTCACTTCTATACTCTTAAGTAAAACTAAGTTATACTAAGACCATTTAAAAATTAATACCAATTTTGAAAGTACAGGTATTAAATGTCATGACTGCATAATTTTACATTATAGTGACAACCTATCAGATGCAATTAAAGACGATCTACTTCAAAGTTTGCCTATCCAACATATGTCCTTCAAAGTAAAAACCGGATACACTGACGGTAAAAAAAAATCCCACTACCAAGGAAGATTTATAAGACAGTGGTGCACACAAGGAGGGGGGGCTAAGGGTCCGGACACCCCAGACAGTCCTTGAATTTTTTCGATTGGTTATAGTAGCATGTATATATTAAGGGAAAATTTAATTATGTTTGTTATTAATAATTAGTTTTATTAATTAATGCTAATTATTTATTCAATAATTAATGTGGATTGTTTTTGTTCCCGAAAATCTACAAAATCTAAAGAATAGGTTGGGTGGCGTATTGGAGCAGGATACCAAATGTTAAATTTTCTCTCTCTATCTCAACTCTGGATCCATCCACCTTGAGAAATTTCTGTGTGCGCTACTGGTGTAAGATAAATGAAATTTGGCAGGCTTTCGATTTATACATGTGACAGATGACATTGATTCAAATTTCGCGTTTTGCGCTTAAGAGGGGTGCTACTAGCACGACTCAGAACTTACATTCAGGATTGCTTTAAATGAGTGCGGTCAAGTTTGTGAGTGTTATTTGTATGTGAGATTTGACGTAATAAGTTGATGTTAGCGAAAAGTGCCTTTAAGAAAATGAAGAAACCATTATCAACAACTCACCGAGTTTGAAAGTGTCGTGTAATAGGGCTCAAAGAAGGTGAATTTTCTTTCCACGATATTGCAGAAAGGCTTGGTCAGAATGTAATTCATGTGCGTAATAGTTGGGAGTAGTGGTCAAGGGATATTACTGCCTCAAAAAGAGCGTGTTCCACGAAACCACGTGACACTACTGAGAGGGAATACTGCGGTATTCAACGTATGGCTGGGGTGTATTCTGCGGCAGTAATTCAAGCTGCAGTTAATACCACAATAACACAACGAAAGTTTACTTTAAGGTCAGATTCAAGCAAGGAGACCTATGGCATGTATTCCACTGACACCAAATTATTCACGTTTGTGACGCCAAGGGTGTCAATCAAGATCATCGCTGGAAGATGGAGTGGAGATCTGGGGTGTTTTTTGAAGAAAGCAGTTTCTGCCTCGTTGCCACTGATGGCCGTTTATTGGTAAGAAGAAGGGGAGGAGTACACCTGCAACCAAACTGTGTGCGGCCAGGACATACTGAACCTACACCTGGAGTCATGGTTTGGGGAGCAATTTCTTATGATAGCAGGAGCACTCCCGTGGTTATCCCAAACACACTGCCTTTAAATTTGCACGTCAGACTGATAATTCAACCTATAGCCCTTCCATTCATTAAAAGTATTCAAGTGGAAGTTTTCCAACAAGAAAACACTCGATCATACTCCACTCTATTAACGCAACGGTTTCTACAGTGTATTGAGATGTTACCTTGATCTTTTAGAACACCAGATTCATCAACAATTGAGCACGTGTGGGATATCATTGTACGATAACTCCGGCATCATCCACATCCATCACTAACTGTTCCAGTATTGACAAAAGTACAACAAGCATGGAACACCATATCACAAAATGGCATTCGGCCCCTGTGTGACATAGTTCATGTACGCTAACAGGCTTGCATTGAAATTTCTGGAGAGGTTACACCGGCTATTAATGTAACAATATTTCACATTTGAAATGCATTTCCTTGAGATTGAATTAACTTGTGTTCCTGAGAATTTAATCAAATGTCAACATGTTAACTACTCAAATGCATTGTCCAAATTCCATTACTCTACATAAAAATTTTCTTCATGTTAGGATTTTTTCTAACAGTGTATAAGTAATTCTTCCGTAAAGGAAAATTTTGCAGCTCGGCTGTTTTTTTTAGTTGTTGTTGGTTTTTGTTCCTAATATGAACATTTTTTTTTCCATTTTAAATCAAACTGTTTTATTTTAACGAATTTTAATAAAAGCTATTTTAATACTTTAATTTTATAAAAATTAAGTTCATTGTTAGAGATGGCATTATTGTTTTTTAAGATTTGAATTTAGTTTTCTTCTGCTTGTATAAGAGTCAGACATAACGTGTGGCTTAGTACCTGTGGGGAAATATACATTCGTATTATACGTTTCGATAGTGAAAAATGTTTTATCTGTTATGTTTATAAAGGAAGCAAACATTAAAAAGCTTATGGAGAAAAGAGGGGAATGCCAAGTGAAACTGTTTAATAATCTCATTTGAAATAGAATCCGGACCAGGTGATTTATTTAGCTTTAGCATAGAAACCATTGTATTAACTTCATCATAGGAAAAAGAAGGATCAAAAAAGGAAGGGTAAGCAGTACGCGCGGCATAACGAAAGTCTTTCTGAAAGATATTGTCCTTTTCCTCTGAATCAGATAGGAATGATTTCTGAAGCACGGCATTAAGTGTCTCATCTAAATAAGTGGTTGTTTCTCCTGTGGGTAGCTTAATACCAGTTATTTCAATTTTTTTCATGAATTATTTTTTAACGCCATACGTATAAACCTACTTCCACACATTTTGCGCATCAATGATCAAAAGAAATTTCTTCCAAGACTCAGATTTTGCATTAATAAGCATTTGATTATAATCCTTTCTATTATCAAGATAACTATTTTTATATAATTCTCTAACAGTTGGATTTTTACAACTCTGAAATCGACGTCTAGAGGCATTAAGCCTCTTTCTCGCACAATTAATCTCGATAGACCACCAAGGCACATTATGCTTGCTAGTTTTCTTAATAGGAATTGAGTACAAGCAAGCCTGATGAATAACAAAACTAAGTTCCTCAATGACTGTATTTAGGCAAGAACTATTAGTGCAACTGTTTAGAGTATCAAATGTATGAGTCATACGAGAGAGACAAAATTTCCGAAAGCGACACCAGTTTGCTTTCTTTGTATTAAATATTACAAAAGGAGCACTTGATGTATCTCGCTGGTCAGTGGAAAGACAAAACTCAAATTCTATCATCACGTGATCAGAAAGGGATTCATTCTCAGAAAGACACCAACTCGAGTTGTCTTCGAGTAGATCCGAACCAACAACTGTAATATCAATATAGCTTGTTCCCTGAGTTGCACGAAAAGTAGGACCACAATCCTCGTTGATAATAAATAAGTTGTTGGCAGAAATAAACTCATTTAACTTATTTCCTCGTGCATCTGAGTAGGGACTAAACCATAATTCTGATTTGCTATTGGAGTCCATGCTCCAAACCAATCGATTGAGATTTTTGTTACTAAAAACTTGGCTGATTTTATGAAGATCCGAGTCAATGTTTTTTGAAGGCTCGAAATAGTAAGAGAAAAGAGTAAACGCAGTTGAGCCTGCGATAACTTCTAAAGTGACCATATTATAATCAGAATTTTTATAATCAAAAAAAGTCGAAAGATGACGAGAACGAACAATAATAGCTGCCTTAATAATGTCAGAATTAGGATCATAAAAAAGTCGATAAGTACTAGGATAACCCGGAAGAGTACTCCTGTAGCTATGAGGTTCTTGAACCAGCGCACAATCAATGTTATCTGCTTCCATGTCTAAAATGAGTTGCTGTGTCGCAGATTTAAACTTGTGTAGATTTAACTGCACACACTTTAGAACTTGATAATCTGACCTAATCATAGTTAATTCTAGAATGGGTATTCTTCTTCATAAAAATATGGCAAGGACAGCACTCGGAAAAGGGTTTATGATCAACATTCACTTTTTTTTATGAATATTTTTTGTTTTGTGATTGAAAGGGATACAGTTTGTACAAGCCGCTGCATCCCTATTTGGACAATCTTGCCCTTTGTGTTCTCCGGAACAGTGGAAACAGGCTAGTGCATTGTTGCATTCGTTAGCGCGATGATTGTATCCAAGGCAGTTAAAACATCTATTGATAATAAGAAAATCATCTACGTCACATGCACTCCAAATAATTTTCAATCTTGTTTGCGAAGGATGGATTTACGAACCGTGGGGTGAGTTTCGATAACAACATGCCTTGTATGTTGAAAGGTTTTCAAAGTAAAGCGAACTCTGCACCGCCATATACTTTCATCATCTACTACAATTTCAGGATTTTGTTCAGTAATCACTTTTAGAAGATCTTCATTTTTTACTTCATTTGGCACATTTTTAACAATTATGGCTGGAATTCTCATTTTGGGAACGGAAGCCTTTAATTCTGAGATTTTTCCTGAATTTCTGTTAAAAGCCGGTCACGATCATTTTCAGACACATTTAACTAACAATTTGTTTCCTCTGATGTTCTTCAAGTCACAAACTGCTAATTTAGATTCCGCTGGGTTTATTTTCGCTTTAATAATTTTCTTAACATCCTCAGAAGAGCAATTATCCGAGTCTACAACCACACAATAATCGGAAGACTTTCCTTTATTTTCCGTAACACCAGATGGCGCCACGACGTTGGCGTAACTGCGCTTTGGCGTAACTTGGCTTGCAATGGTTTCCTTTAGACTTTGTTTACATGCTTCTAGAAAATTAGCAGACTTAACTCTTTCGAAATTCTTATAAATAGAAGCTTTCAACTCACCCAAAGCTTGCCTGGCATCTTCACGCACCTGATTGTTCATATTACATTTCGACATAAGCGCAGATTCAATAATCTTGCAGTGTTTTTGAAGAGCATCAAAAAACACGTCATCCTCCATTGCCGCCATATTGGGACGACCAAAATTAATTTTATTAACTTTACATTCTACATGTCTTAAACCTAAATAATTCGAAAAACGTTAACAATTAATATTTTTTCAACTTTTAAAGATAAAATATTGTCTCAGTGTGAAGTAAGATCAAATATATAATTACAAAGTCAAAGGAAAAAATTTAAATTGCTATACGCAGGAGGGTCTCATCATATACTTTGAAATTAAGCAAAATATTGCCCAATATTAATGAATCTAATTGAGACACTAACATAGAACACGTAGTAGGTAAAAAAACGATTTTGAGATTTCCATAGGAAAAAGTAGTAAGACGCCATGCCAATGGCATGGGAAGAGTAGTAAGTCAGTGTTGAAAGGGGTTTCGTTGCTATGAACACCGGGAGATGCCTCTGGTAGAAAGTCAGATTGAGTTGGCATGGAGAAGGCATTAATTCAAGCGAAGTTTATCACTGTTATCATAAACTCCCGAGACACGTTGCTTCCTTTTACATTCTGTTTTACATCAGTCTCAGATTCAGTAAGATTGTTTGTGTGTAAATATCAATATGCCTCCAAAAGCTGTGCCTTTCAAACTAGTAAGTAATTTTTAATCGTTTCTGAGATAAAATTCAAATTGTGTAATTACATTTTTCAGAAGTTTCAATGATAATGATAATAATAAATTCCGTTTTCTTTCCCTAGGCTACGTTCAAATGCAAATACAGGTGCGATGACTTAGTGGAAAATGAACTGCATAAGTAGCACACATAATTTTGGAAACAGAGTGAATACGGCTAAGGTAATTTCTTATTTTGCTTAATAAAGTGCGCATAAAGCAACGAAGGCAGTGCACAACCGACATTCCTGCGTTAAGTCGGAGACAAATCTCTGTCGCTTACTGCTTATCATCAACTAATGGGTACATTCAAGTATGCGCAAAAACTTTTAGAGATGCATTAGGCTTATCGCAAAAGAGAACTTACACTGTGATTGAGAAGAAGGAAATGTTTGTTTTACAAATCATAGGGTAAAAATCTGCGATCCCACTCCCATAAAACAAAATATACCGATGAAGATATAGAACTCATTAAAAGACATATTTCAACACTTCCTTCCGAAGAAGCCCCTATTCACTGCACACATTTTCAAAGTTATACTTGAGTCCAGATTTAAATATCCACAGGATTTATCGCGCCTTTGTAAAAGCCTACCCTGATTCAAACGTTCATCAGCGTCTTTATCGAAGAGTTTTCAGGAAATCCTTTCCTAAACTTTCATTCCACCACCCTCGAACTGACACTTGATCATCATGTGATCTTCTTAAAAACAAAATAAACACAGCAGTGGGACTGGAAAAAATGAAATTGAAAGCCAAGAAGGAGTTACATCTCAGAAAAGCCGAGAAAGTTGTTAAGTTGTTAAATGAAGACAATACTTCTTCACGCATGCCTTTTAGTGGTATTTGCACTATCAACATGAACATGCAGCAGGTGATATTTACACCCACTCTCCCCTACTCCAGTATGTTTTACAGCCGCCAGCTGTCCAACTTCAACCTCAGCATTCACAATGGGGACACCAGCACGAGCTTCATGTGCTTGTGGCATGAGGGCATGGCTAGCTGCGAAGGGAATTAGTTGGCCTCCTGTCTTCTATCACGTCTAATTTAACTCCCAAAAGAAATTTAACAGTCTAGTGTGACAACTGCACTGGCCAAAATAAAAACGGATGGTGTTAATGATTAGGATCTATGCTGTTGCCAAAAATATTCTAGAGTGTATTGAACTTAAATTTCTATTTTCGGGACACTCATATATGCCATGCGATCGCGATTTTGGTATTATCAAAAAAAGAAAAAGAGTTGGAAAACATATGGTCCCCGAAGAAATAGCTGAAATGATTGCAGAGGCACCGCATGCTCAGCCTTTCAACGCTGTAATGATGAAAGAAGATTTTTACGATATTTCTGCTCAATGCGATATATTTTTAAAGGCATCACCGATTCAGATTAGCACTGCTTCCAGGATAAAAATTTCAAGAGCCAATTTGCCTACTATACACGTTAAGACAACCTTCAGTAACATGGAACCATGGAAAGAGCATAACATCTTTAAAAGAGGCAGGTTTGTCAATGACATCTCCAGAATTTACTCTTTACCGCCACTCGGAAAAAGGTCAGCCATTAGTGATCCTAAAAAAATAAAACGTTTTGTCTTTGTTGGAATTCATGGATACAAAATATCATGCATTTTAATATCAACTTTGTACATAATAAAATTAATTTAATTTTTTTTAAATTTATTATTTAATTTACTTCCCAATGCTGTATGTTGATTTAAAAAACAATATAAATCCATAAATATATCTCATATGTACTTATTTTTAATGAATAAACTTAATTTCAGCAGTTCAAAATCGTTTATTGCTTCTCCTGCAAAAATGGGTTTTCTTGACTTACAACCTTATCCAAGTTAACGCCTCAATTACAAAATTTGGACGTCCTATTCTACACAAATTCAGCACTGGCATTTTATAATTAAACCAATTTCCCATTTCTTAAATGTGTAAGGTTACAAGAAACAGATAAATTGATATATATATATATATATATATATATATATATATATATATATTGAATCTGTAATTTCTAATATATTTTCTCTGTTACATAATACATATTTAAAAAAAAAACTCTCCAGTTTTTTCTTTACATTTCCAACGCTTACTTGCAATATTGGTAAACGTTATAAGTGGTAAGTTGATTTTAAGGCAAAATAACTAAAGACAAATTATTATTCAATATGATCAATTAAATTCCTTTTATATTAAAAGTACAAATTTTTTTTAAAAAAAAAATAAATTTATTAAGACAATATTTATTTTAATTTTCTAAAAAACTGTATGTAAGCCGATAAATGCTCATTTGCATTGAAACACAATAAACAACATTATTATCATGAATATTAAATCTAAATACTATAAGAATAACTTCCCTTGAGCGAAATACTATTGCCTAAAGCAGGAGACCAGCTGTGTAAGGCAGTGCTTCTCAAACTTTCAATATTTGAAGTCCAGTTTTCTATCATAAGTTTCATCGCGTCCCAAGCAATATAAATGCATTGAATGCAATAATAATGCACTTTGAAGATAAAGCTACAATGCGACATTAATTATAAACCGTACACATTATTAATATAAGTATTCGACTCTGTGTATTTATTACTTTTAAGTAATAGATATTTTAAGTAAATAGGATAAATGTATTATGTTACTTGTTTTTTTTTCAATTTTTAAATTGAAACAAATTACATTAAATAGGCAAGAGGTATCTTATTTTTGTATGTCAGGATCCATTTTTTCTTCCTTTCAGTAAGTTAATAATTTTTAAAAAAATATTTGTTTTAGATTTATCGATATGCTCTCCCTCCCACCAAGTAGAGTTATCACGTTCCCCTAGGAGGTGTGTCTCACAGTTTCAAAAGCGCTGGTGTAACTAATAATGTCTAAGATAAGTACATCCAATGAGAAGGAGAATTTTACATGCACCCAATATGAAACTTGACCTTTAATATATTAATGTATATACACGTGGCAGTTCTCGACATCTAAACTCTGCATTTATTTCTAACCCTTCTCTACTTTTTTTTTTTTTTTTCAATTCTTTTAGCTTAGCACTGAACATAAAAATAATCAACCTGACTGGCTTTATTCATCAATCATAATAGAGAGGAAATGTTTCTCTGGACTGGAGAAAACGCCTAGAATATATTATTGTTTGGTCATCTCAATTTTGTGTCATATAGCCATTTCAAAACCGAGAAAAAACAAATATATGAAAAAATTTCAAGCATTGATAATAATCGCCAATTTTAAAATTAATACTTAATTATTATTTTCTTCTATAAGTATTTCAAGAAGAAAATTAAGTAAAATTTGTGTAAAAGGAGATAAATAAACAAGCCGAATTCTAAATTTTTTTTCGATAAAAATATCAATAATGTCTAATTTATTATTTATATCTTTACGAAAGAAAATATATCCAAAAATGAAACAAAGTCATGAATGACATCATTAAGTTGTAGATAATCACATCAGTTTTAAGTTAAAATTATCCCTCTTCCACTCATCAGTTACAGAAGTTATTAAAATTGGTTAAGGGTCATTACTAAATTATTTTCTGTTGCATAGGGCAAGGATTATTGGAAATCACTTCGGTCAGTAAGAATACATTATTTAGTAATCAGAACAATTTCATGTATTTTATGACCATTATGTATCATGGTTCTGTTCACAGCATGCATTCAATTAGTGATTTAATTCAAGTATTCGTTGACTGCTCTGTTTGAAATGTAATTATTTAAAATGTAATTTTAACCATGTTTAGGTACTCATTTACAAAATTAAATAAGACAATTCAGATGTAAGGAAGTGAATTAGGATGTAGATGGGAATATATTATTGTGTTACGTTTTGAAGTATTTAAGGTAACAATTTTTTTAAATCAATACACCAAAGTTTCAGTATATGTATTATATATTTTGTTTATAACTTTTTGTGTGATTGATTCATCAAAAATTTTTTTCTAGTGATATACTGTAAGCCATAACTCATAAGTAAAAATGATTTTTTTAAGAAAATTAATCTTCCAGATAAACTATAAATAAGATTTAAATACGTTTTGAAATATATGTTTTAATATAAAATATCTTCACATATAAACTTTGTTATCTGTGCGGCTTTGAGACTTCAAATTATTTATTTTTTATTTATTTTACTTAGATGCAAAGTTTTTAAATTTCCTCCCCCCAAAATTTAGCTTTAATGTATCATGATAAAATATGAGCATGTTATTCAATTGTAAAACAAAATATGTATATAATATACTTTTAATATATTTTGTCTTCATGTGAGAGTTGAATTAAATCAGTGCACGTAAAAACGCAACACATAAAATCCCAGCAGGGGAAAAGTAACTTACCTACGAAATCTGTAAGACTTTTTAATTGTTTAAGTTTATATTACATAATATTTTTGTATTACATATTCGGTTAAATATTTCCATAAGGTATTCAAAACTCCTGGAAAATTTGGCTATCAAATTTGATATTAATAAGGTCGATAACGCTTTAAAATATCTTCCTCTTAAAATTTATACGATTTAAAATTTACTTGGGCCTCTTCTGTTATTCTAGTAAGTCATTACTTCAAAATCTAATTAAACGAAAAATATTATTTTCACAGGCATATTTTAGCAATATTGAACTCAAGTTACTAACATTCGAATTCAGGAAACAAAATTTATTTGTTACAATATCCGTTTTCTCAGAAACACACACAAGTCATGCATTTTATTTTAAATTCACAGAAAAAAAGGCTTAATTTTTGCCTAAAGTATGATGCTTTAAGGTATATTTTCGGAACATAATAACGTAAAACGCATTTTAGGAGTCAATATTGAATTTCTAGGAAAACACAGGGAAAAAAAGAAATGTCGAGTAAAATAAATCAAAATTATACTATGCTTTATGAGAGACAATAATTTTGAAAAAATATACATAAAATCAATTCAAAAGAAATGCTTGAAAAATCCATCTGTCAAAAGTAGACATAGTTTCAGAGGTATAAAAATGTCATCAATAAAAATGAAATACCTCATCTGGTTACAGAGAACCATGTATGCTTTTTCCTCTCATAAAGTTTAGCTGAAATATTTCCTTGAATGGAAAGAGAAAATTTTTAGTGTCTATATTAATAAAATGAACGAAAACGTTAAATGCTCCTAAAATAAAACAAGTAATTTAGTCAAATTCTACTTAGGTCAACAAAGGAATTTTTTTATTTTAGTTACTTTTTATTAAATGTATAAAAATAATAACTGGTGTTTCAAAAATCATGCACATTTACATGGTAAATCTTGTTAATTAAAAACAAAAAGGGTTGGTTGAGATTTCTGTCTCTATATAGCAGCAGGGACCCCATCATAAGAAATTTTCAACGTATCAGGCATCAGTTTCAAAATGCTTGTCAGTTGAGCACAAAGGGAGTTACATGATGTTTTCCCAAGAGCATAAAATAGCCATCATGTAATTTTATTTAGCTGTAAAATCTCATTGTCGTGTGATAAATGCATTTCAGCAAATATATCCAAGTGAAACAGTACCAAAGTCGTCAACAATAACACTTTTAGTTCAACGGTTCCGTGACACAGGATTGATTGCAGACAGGAATCGATCGGGCAGAGCGTCCATAGTGAAAATGAAAGTAGCAGATGTGGAGAGCGCTTTACAAAGAAGTCCATTGGAAAGACCGTCCGTCTACATAAACATTATTACGGAGTTCATATCCTTGCTGAAAGTGGTGAAGAGTGTGCTAGGTTACAGCAAGACGGTGCAATGTGTCACACATCACGGGACAGTATGGAAGTTTTAACTGAATTTTTCGATAATCGTGCCATTTCCAAAGGACTTTGACCATCTCGTGTACCGGACTTGTCAATTCAGGATTTTTCTCTTTGGGGATTTCTAAAAAAATGTTACCTTCAGTAATATACCCTATACGCTTGATGAAATTTAGAGTAACATCCTTCATGCAATATCGGACATTAATTCTCACTCTTCTTAATATATCAATTAATATGGTGAAAAGAGTTCGGTCGTGTTTCCAGGAAAACGGACATCATTTTGAACATTTACTGTTACTTAACCATGTACGACATCTGACAATAAGGATAACCGTTCAACCTTTGTTTATCCTTTATTCTGTTTGTTAACGTAATTTTTCTGTCTTTCAAACTCAACCTCAAAGGTTTATGTGAGTCACTTTTGAAACAACCGGTATAAATAAGTATATATATGTGACAGAATCACACTATTGAGTGGCAAAATAGAAAGCGATTTTCCTTTCTATTTAGGGTTTTGGACTGCTATTTTTGTTATTCATTCATTAAACTTAATTATTACAATAAATTTGTATAATAAATGATAGTCACATTCTCAGAAAATAGGCCATCCCAGGTGAAATTTGAACCCACTACCTTTGGATTATAATTCCAAAGTCCTGTCCACTACGCTACAGGTAAACGGTGAGTGATTTTCCTTTTTTATATATGGTGTTGGACTATTAATTGTGTTTGTTACTATTTATTCGTTATTTAAATTTAATTAATAAAATTAATATTTGACAAAACTGTATTAACATCAAGTGTCATCCACAACATATAATAAAAAATGTATTTGGAATTGAATGAATTAAAAAAAAGTATTTTATGAACGATTGAAAATTTCAACAAGATATATATATATATATATATATATATATATATATATATATATATATATATATATATATATATATATATATATACACTCGTGTGCCAAAATTAAGGACGAGACGGTTTTTTCAATATAACTTTGTACAAAAGCTTTCCAAATCAACACATTTAATACCGTAGGATCCCCAATACGTAAGGACATGTGTAATATGTAAGCAACACTTACTAAAAGAGAAATCAGAGGGATAAAAAGAAGCTTTATTGAAAAAGTAGCATGGAGCGCAATGCGACTGAAGACCGAAACATCCCTGTGATGGGTGTGCAGCAAGAAACATCCGGTCTTTAGTAGGCGATATGATCTCCCTGACTGCTAGGCAGGTTTCACAGCGTCTGCCCATGCTGAGAATGATGGTGTCACTGAGTTGTTGAGGCATTGCTGCCCATTCGTCTTGCAGCGCAAATCGAAGCTCCCGAATTGTTACTGGTGGTAAGTTACGAGCTGCCAAGCGTCTGCCTAGAAAATCCCATACATGCTCGATGGGATTGAGATCCAGAGATCGTGCCGACCAATCCATACGTTCAATATCCTCACTCTCTAAGAGCTGTTCGGCAGCTACTGTGCGATGGCATTGTGCATTATCGTCCATGAAAAGGAACTGCAGACCCATGGCGCCTCAATAAAGACGCACATATGGAAGAAGAATCTCGTTACAATAACGGGTCCCGGTGACTGAACCTGCGTCGAAGATGTGAAGGTCTGTACGACTACCAAGCATGATGCCTCCCCAAACGAGAACACCGCCACCTCCAAACCTGTCCCTTTCAATGATGTTTGAGGGATGATTGCGGCTTCCCCACTCTCTCCAGATGAGTATGCGATGAGAATCGCTATTCAAACTGAATCTGCTCTGATTTGTAAAGAGTACTCGTCCCCATTCATTGTCTCTCCAATTCCGGTGTTCCCGGCACCACAGAGAACGCTTTCTCCGATGGGCAGGCGTTAAAGGTACACACCATACACTGCGTCGTGCAAACGGACCACCACCGTGCAGTCTTTTGGCCACGGTAAAACGCGATATCGGTCATCCAGTCGCCTGTGTCATGTTTCTAGCGATTTCTCCCGCTGTCTGCCGCCTGTTTCTTCTGGCCTGTAAGACAATGTACCGGTCATCTGCGGGTGTGGTTCCTCGTGTATGACCATTACTGAACCCCCGGATAGCTGTTCCTGTAGTTTGAAACTGTCTCCGAAGTCGTGAAACGATGCTGTGAGCAATTCCGAACTCTGCAGCCACACTTGTCCACACTGCGGCCTTCCTCCAACTTCCCAATGATTCGACCTCTGGTAAAAGCATCCAGATGTCGTCTAACAGATTGATTATTCGCCATTTCTCGCTGAGGCAGCCACTCGGTGTGATTTTAACTGCTATACGGCGTGCAATTTCTTTGCCAGAAATACTGATCTTACACCGACAACATGCTTTCTACTACTCAGACACTCCCCCATTACGTCTACCTGCATATCTGCGCATATGCTACCGTACATCACCTTACTTAATCTCCGGATTGGTCTTTCTGTCCGCTCTGCCTCTTCGTTCAGCTGATATGCTATTTTTTCGACTTCGTCCTTAATTTTTGCACACCAGTGTATATATATATATATATATATATATGTATATATATCTTTAACATATGAACATAGTTCCACTACCTGAATATGTCTCAACATAATGAAAACACATGAAAATGTTAGCGTAACTGTTAACATAATATAATTAAATGACCATATCTATTACAATTTTTCTCAGTTTTTTTCTCTTGATATTCACGGGTATTTCTTTTTTTATTATGTTCATAGAAGAATCTTTCATATCTAATGGAAATCTAACCTTATACGCAATTTAAATCTATTAGAAAAAACTAAAATAAATATCAAGGGTATTACAAATAAGTTGCATGAAATATTTTATACAAGATTGTATGGCATTTTTTGAATTCTTGAAACAATTACCATTTAAATCCATGTTCTTTTGCATAGTCAATTATAAACAGTTAATGATAGTCATAAGTTCATGTATGGAAACGCGGTCATGCAGTAATTTTCACGCGGAACCGCGTGAAAATTACTGAATTCGTGTAAACCCACAAAACGGCAGTTTCTCTTTCTTTTGTTCGATCTAAAGAATTCATATTTGCGAAATTTTAAGTACAATTTTTGCCGAAAAATCACAAAACTGGACCCCAATATAAAAATCGACATTTTTATAGCCCCATAAGTAAGTAAATCAAAAAATCGAAAACTATTTATGCACTACAAAAAATTAATATTAGCAAAATATCTGCATATTTTCTTTAGGAGCATGAGAGAAATTTTGTAGTCTATTTCGAAATTTTAGTCGTAGAAAATGGTTATTATATAGTTTTTATGATAACAGTTGTTATTTATTAATGTACCATTAAATCGGACTAATAACGAGTACCTGTATTTATCAGTTGCATTTTTAAATTCTTAGGTATATTTGCCGTTTAACATGCATCCCCTTTTTTACGAAGGAACCTTAAATGAAAATATGCAATACTGTTATATTTTGAAGTCATTTACTTGAAATATATTATCCCAGACTTTTGAAAAAGTAGTATACTTCCCGAACTGCAACACTTTGAACCGATTATAAGTATTTCATTCCTTTTTAAATTAACAGTATTCTAAAATATGTAGAAATCTAAAAGTTTTTAATTAATTTATTTTCTATATTTAAAGCTATCATTTTCATATCCGGGGTATAACAGCACCCGTAAAATTTTATCTAATTTTTTTGTGTTAAAAGTGCGCCTTGTACGCCAAATGCAATGGATATTGATTTTAAGACTACACAGTACCCTAAAAATTTCATTTTTACGGAAAAAAAAAATTTTGTGCATTTTCTAGTGGTCCATATCACTGAGAAGCTTGCAACGAAATTTCTGATATATTATCAAATTAGTTTTTAAGGCATTTGAAGTTTTATGAGCTATGGTTTTGGTTTCGGCTTCATTTAAAAGCATTTTTCCGCTGTTAAATTGAATTAATTAAAAATATTTTTGAGCTTTTAGTTTGAAATGGTTATTAATTTCAACTTTCAGTACTAAAATAATTTCTGCTTGATTATGTTTTGAAGTTTTTGAGTTCTCATAATTAATTAATTAAGATTAATTTCATGGCCAATATTTGCTTTCAAAAATAGTTTGATTACTTAAAAGCGTTATCATTAATTTTTCCTGTGCAGAAAATGTCATGGTAAATGCTCTCAGGTTGCTGTGAGAAAAAATATTTCGAAGAGATGGAATACTACTGAAAATGATGTATCTAAAAATTAGTCCAAACTACATTATACTAAACATATTGTAGTACTATATTTTAGTATTCTAAAGTCGTACGACAAGAGCTAAAACTTCCTAAACTGCCCCAATTTAAAACGGAAAAAAATTAAATTTTATGTGCAAACCTGACTATTTTTAGCTTAAGTTAGTATCATTATTATTTTGTACATAAATGCTTTGTGTTTCAAAACTTTTGTGAAAATATAAGGTTAAGATAAAGCTGAATAAACTGACGTCTCAACGTATCAATATTATGCAAGAATATATTTTGAGTTAGAAATACTTTTTTCAATCGTATTTAATTAAAATAGTGTTTTAATACAGGACATACATTGGATAATAAAATATTAAAAAATTAGAGAATTACAGGCATTATAAGTTTTTGTTTTATGACTTAACAAACTTTAAATGCGTTTTTCTCAGACTTTCAATTTTGAAGATATAAGTATTTTCAAATCCTTGAGGCTTTTGTCCTGTTCAAGATAAGCCTTGAATTTGTTTGTATATACTCTCCAACGTATCTTCTATAAAAGTTAGTATGGATGTTGGGCTGTTAATTTTCTGAAAAAGTGCCAAAGTTGATATTTTAAAAATTTCCGTGTTTTTTCAATATTTTTCTAGAAAAATAATTGTAAAAATCAACAAGGGAATAGATTTTCAAATCCATACTAACTTTAGTTTGCAATAACCTAAGAAACATAAGTAACTTAATATGACTGAAAAAATTTAAAAAATGTGTATTTTATAAGAGTTTGAAAAACTTAAAAAATTCCTAATTTTTTAAGACTACACGGTACCCTTTTTCAAAAAAAAAAATTTGGAGACAGTTACAGTACAAATAATTGATGTTTTATATTTAGAGTATATTATTAAGCTGATTTTGTAAGCAAAAAGTCAGTTTGACCAGCCATTTTTTTACAATTTTAAAAAATTAGGAATTTTTGAAGTTTATTCAAACTCTTATAAAATACTCAATTTTTAAATTTTTTAGTAATTTTAAGTTATTTATTATTCTCAGATTATTACAAACCATATTTAGTATGGATTACAAAATCTATTCCCTTGATGATTTTTAATAATTATTTTTCTGAAAAACCTGGAAAAAACACAATTTTTTTTTAAAATATCAACTTTAGCATTTTTTAGAAAAACAACTACAGTTCTCAGCCCTAAATCCATACTAACTTTTATGGAACATACATTTGGGAGTATATACAAAAAAAAATTCAAGGCTGTATCTTGAACAGGAAAAAAGCCTTAGGGATTAGAAAACACTTATACCTTCAAAATTAAAAGTCTGAGAAAAACTCATTTAAAGTTAGTAAAAATAGTAAAACAAAAACTTATAATGCCCGTAAAACTCTAATTTTTTAATATGTTATTTTCCAATGTATTTTCTACATTAAAAAACTATTTTTATTAAATATGACTGAAAAATATATTTTTAATTCAAAATATATTTTTGCATAATATTGATAGCGTTTGTTGAGACGTCAGTTTATTCAGCTTTATCTTAACCTTATATTTTCACAAAAGTTTTGAAACACAAACGATTTATGTACAAAATAATAATGATACTAACTTAAGCTAAAAATAGTCAGGTTTGCTCATAAAATTTAATTTTTTTCAATTTTCAATTGGGGCAGTTTAGGAAGATTTAGCTCTTGTCGTACGACTTTAAAGTACTAAAATATAGTACTACAATATGTTTAGTATAATGTAGTTTGGTACAGCAAGGAAATATTCAGTTACGTCTGCAGCATTTGAATTCAGAATACTTGTATTCGGAAGTCTAATTGCAGAATCATTTGAGGACTGATTTTTAGATACATCATTTTCAGTAGTATTCCATCTCTTCGTAATATTGTTTCTCACAGAAATGCAGAACGCATTTGTCATGGCATTTTTTCTAAAGAAAAAAATTAATGATAAAGCTTTTAGGTTACATATTCTATTTTTAAAGCAAATATTGGCCATGAAATTAATCTTAATTAATTATGAGAATTCAAAAAACTCAAACATAATCAAGCAGAAATGATTCTAGTAATGAAAATTGAAATTAATAACCATTTCAAACTAAAAGCTCAAAAATATTTTTAATTTATTCAACTTCAGTGTGAAAAAATGCATTAAAAGGAAACCGAAACCAAAACCATAGCTCATAAAACTTCAAATATTTTAAAAACTAATTTGCTAACAAATCTGAAATTTCATGGCAAGCATCTCAATGATATGGGCCACCAATACATGCAGAAAAAAAATTTTGGTAAAAATGAAATTTTTAAGGTACTGTGTAGCCTTAAAAATTGTAGAATAATGGCTAGTCAAATTGACTTGTTACTTACAAAATCAGCTTAAGAATAAAATCTAAATAATAAACATCAATAACTTTTACTTTAACTGTCTCCCCAAAAAAATTTTTTTAAAGGGTTATACCGTGTAATCTTAATATGTCAAATCTCAAATCTTCCTATTTATATATATGAATATATCTTGTTCAAATTTTGAATCGTTAATAAAATTTGCGTTGTATATATATATATATATATATATATATATATATATATATATATATATATTCATCCATTCAAATTCAAACATATATTTTTTAAACTTGTAGAAGATGACAATGGGTGTTAATACATTTTTTTCAAATGTTAATTCATTAATTAATTGTAAAAAATATTGAATAGTAACAAATAAAAATAATAGTCCAAGACCATGTATATAGAAAGGAATATTGCTCATTGTGTCCCTGTAACGCAATGATTAGCACGTTGGACTTCAAATCCAAAGGTCGTGGGTTAGAATCCTACATGGCACAGCCTAATTTCTGAGAATAGAATTTAGGGTTGAAATAAAAGTAGCAGACAAAAATAATATTCCAATACCATTTTGAGAATGGAAAATCACTTTCTATTTTGCCACCTAATAGAGTGATTCAGCCATAAGCAAGGCCCTGGTAGCCTAGGGGTACCGGTATCGGATCGTGGCTGGCTTTGTCTTGAGTTCGAGCCCATTATCACTAAAGACTCGATGTGCAGGGCAGCGATATCGGTCAAGAGCTGAAATATCCTCCCGTTGGTGTGGCAGTTAGGAGAGGGAGTTGCCAGCTCAAGTGTCGGCCACGTCACTTGAGCATGGTTCAAAATTACGTGGTCCGTCACCAAAAGCCCTCGTGTAGCTGAACAGTGCGAGGCTAATGTTCACTCACTCACTCACTCACTGTCATATGTATATACATATTTATATTAATCGTAAGAATTTAATAAAAAATCAATAAAATAAAATTTGCTTCGTTGCACTAATTAGTAATCAACTTAATTTTTATTTTATACTGCTTGTTTTTCTTTCAATTTGAGTTTTACTTATTTGGATAGAAAATAGTAATACTAATTTGGGTATAATATATATCTAGTCACAGATAAATTCACTGAAATGCATAAGCAATTGTTATTTCTCTATTTCCTCTCCAGCACATAATGCAATTTCTCTTACATTCCAAATTAATTTCGGATGTAGCAAAAGTTTCTCCATTTTCTCTTCTCCTGAGAACATGAATTGCCTGCTTATTATCCTATATCTGCGCTAATCAGATTTGTTTTCGATTGGTTATTTGCTTTCTTTCTCTACTTTCCCACAGACTATTTCCTGGAGGTTTCATAATTTTAATTTTATTATCAAAGCTGCAAAATATCTCAAGCAATTGCATTAATGTCGTATTTTTAAAACCGGTTTTTGATGTTTCTGCTCTGTGTTTTAAGTTTAAAGGACGTTTAATTATTAACTATGCAATGTTGTTATTTATTACTACTGTTAAGTTATAAAAACATTTCCATGAAAATCTTTGCATTCGCCTTATCTGTGATACACTTTTTATTTATTCTAATAGTATGAATAAGATATGTTGTTTGTGCATATTTTATTTATGACACAAATGCTTATACCAAAAAGATTAATACATACAAAGTCTTCTCAATCACACGACAGCTGACACTTATTTTGCGCTGAGGTTTATCTTAGGTACAAAGAAAAAAACTGTTTTTATGAGGAGGAAACATAATGCCAAGAACAATAAAATTAACATTTTCTTCCAGACTAATGGCATCTAATCGCTTTTACGCTTTTCCTTTTTTTCTGAGAAAATGTTTTCTTATTCCAAGCCTATTCTTATAAATGTCATTCCAATCCTAAGTGGAGACTTATTTTGTTTCTGAAAGAGAAAGAGCAGCTGGCTCTGAGTACTTTCAAAGTTTAAAATACTTTTGGATGAATTTCGGGGGCTTTTTTTTTACCTTTACAAGACGTATGGGAATGAGAGGAACCTTCAGATAAAAAGCATAATTGATTTAAAAATCGACCAAAGATTCTTTCCTTAACTACTGCCAATGCGTTCAAAACCCTTAAATTTCTATTAATTAGCGTCAATCCCTTGCTAATTTGCTACTTGCTCCCTTCCCCAAGTAAATTTCCCTATTTCCTTTTGTGGTAGCTGATTTTACAAGCTGTATAGAACATTTTTTTCATTTTTCAACTAACATGAAAACAAGATAAGGATATACTTAAGTTAAAGGATTATTGGAATAAATTGGTTTTTGAAACTATAGAATGGAAAAGTTCACCATGCCATCAGCACAAGTATACATTTTGAAATACTTGATTGCGTGTAAAAGTAATTATAACGTATATATTTTCAATGAATACAATATTTCAGCGTCCCATCTACTTTATTTATCTTCGTATATCGTTTGTTATGACACGCATGTACACTGCCGGGGGAAAAAAATCCCCGCATCAAGAAAAAGGTATTCTACAGTAATGAAATTTGGAAAATTCAATTAACTAGATAACATGCTTAATTGATTAAATTGTCAAGGGCACAGGTTAATTTAAGCTCAAGAAAATGCACTCAATATGTAAAAGGCTGTTACATTGAAATCCGGTGCAATCTCCAGAATTTTGTATGCGAGTTTGCAAGCGTACATGAGTTTCATAGAAGTGTCGATTGTCAATTTGTGGTATGGAGTTCCATGCTTGTTGTATTTGTTGTGTCAATACTGGGAAGATCAGTGCTGGTTGTGGATAATGCTGGAGTTAACGTACTATAATATCCCATACGTGCTCAATTAGATATAGTACTGGTGACCTTGCAAGCCAGTTTAACATAACACTCTGTGGAGCATGTTGCGATATAACAGCGGTGTGAGGGTAAGCCTTATCCTATTTTAAAACTTCCCCGTGAATGGTTTTCATGAATGAGAGTAATATAGGTTGAGTTACAATATTGGCATACCAATTTGGAGTCAATGTGTTTGGGATAACCAAGAGAGTGATCCTGCTGTCATTTTTGAAAATTGCTACCAAGACAATGACTCCAGTTGTAGCTCTAGTGTATCTAAGATGCAGACAGTTTGGTTAAATGCGTTCCCCTGGCATCTTTTAGAGCACCACACGGGTTTAACTGACAGCAAGGGAGGACGTGCCTTCATAAGAAAATACAAAAAATATCCATTTCGTTCCGCAAAGAGTTCTGGATTGACATCACGGGTGTAGCAAATTTTAATGGTTTGGAGTCAGAGAAATACAGGCTACAGGGCACCTGGCGTTGAGCTGTGCTTGAAGTGACTGATTTCTAATAGTTTGTTATGTCCATGTGGTACCAACTGCAGCTCAAACTTCTGCCATAAACGCAGTACGAAGTGTGCGGAATACGGTGATCTTCACTCTCAGTAGTGCCTCGTGGCTACCCAGAACGTGGTCTTCTCGAGGCAGTACCATCCTTTGAAAACTCCTCCCTACAATCATGCCCAGTTGATACATTATGGCAAAGTCTCTCTGCAATATCACGAAAAGAAAATACAAATTTTCGTAGCCCTATTACACACGCTCGTTCAAATTCGGTGAGCTGTTGATAATTTCTTCTTTGTCTTCTTAAAGGCATTCTTGGCTAACATCAACTCACAATGTCAAATTTCAGACTCATTTAAAGTTTGGGAAATTTACAGTACTCATTTAAAGCACCATGATTTTCATGTTATGAGTGGTGCTACTAGCGCAAAAAATAAAGGTAGAGTGGGAAATTTAAATCAAAAACATGTCAGTTGTATAAAAATGCCTGTCAAATTCCGTTTACCTAACACAAAACTTTTGGCTGGTGTAGAAAGTTTTATCCGTCAATGCATTTAAAATGCTCAGTTTTTTTTTTTTTTTTCGTATCGAATAAAAAGTTTGAAGTCCTTTATGGATATTTTGTATTATATGTATCTTATTATCTGCATGGATTAACGATATATAAATATTTTTTTAATCCGCAAAAAAAAAAGATTTATATATATATATATATATATATATATATATATATATATATATATATATAATGTTATTTTTATTTTAATTCAAATTTGAAGAAAATTTCTTGGATCTAATACTTTGTTTTTAAATTTCATAAATATATGTTGTTGTTTCTTATGCCATCTAATCTGGGTTGTGTCAGATCTAGTCTCACACAAATCATCATGGCAAGGGTATGTATGTAATTTGACACATGCCTTCAGCACCATGCAGGTGAAAGTACTATTTTGCTCGTTCCTTCCACAATTTTTGAAGGAGAACACCCAAGAGGGTTCAAGGACAATCCACCTATCTTCTCATTTCACCAACCACACGAGGGGATTCAATTGACGGCTATTTAAAGTACCTTCCTGCCTCAAAGGCAATATACATTTATGCAGCACATTACTCAGCGTCACTAACCACTATACCGAATGGGTGACTTCAGAAATATATACATATATAGAATTGTACATATATATATATATATATATATATATATATATATATATATATATACCAGATTTGATTGTCGTCTTTTTATACCTGTCTTTGCTGGCTGGTTTAAAAGTCAGCTCAAAAGATGTGTTTATGTATTTTCGAAATTTTTAACTTGGTGAATAATTGATTTTCATTAATGGCAAGACGCTTGATTCTCTTCGTAAAAGCTTTGTGAGTAAACAAGTTTTGTTAAATAATTTTTGAAAGATACTTTTCTTATGTAATTGTTTTAGCATTTTTCTACTTTTCTTACGTAATTATTTTGTGATTTTTCTGCATTAAGAGTTTGGGAGAGTTTGTTACATAATAGTAGTGAGTGGTTTTATCATGCTCTCTGAGTTATCCATACTCTGAAGTTTTGTTTATCTTATTTTATTTGGTTTTCCTACCAAGTTGCAAAGGGGGAAGGTTGGCGCTTTCAAACTAGTTTAACCCCACTTACTCGGTCGTAAGTCCAAAATTGCTTTCTAACTCGCTAGGTTCTTCTTTTTTTTTTTTTTTTTCTTCATGTTCAGCTTTTATAATTTTATTACGCTATTTCTTGTTATGTTCTTTTTCTATTATTTCTTGTTTTTGATATATAATACATATTTCTTACATATATATACGTGTGTGTGTGTAAGGATAATTAAATTAGATTTAAAATTAAATTCCCTATCTAGCACTTAACTCATCTTTCTCAGTTCACATCTTCAAGTATCAAACTAATCACCCATTTATTTCTTCCGAACATATGGCCTAACCAATAAACATGTCTAATTCAGATCGTTAGATTTAATAATCAACATATGTTAGCATTAACTTTAAAGTACCATTATAAAATTCGCGATACTTAACACATGTTTTTCAAGTGTTATTCATTTTTAACCGAAACCGTGGCATGCTTTTTCACTCACTGCTCATAGCGTCAGAACAGATGTAAAAATGATTGAATAAATATCTTTCTAACTTTTAACACTCCAAACGTTTCACACGGAAAATTCCGGCATTGTAAAGATGCTTCGAAAATGCACCGCACGTTTAAATTTGTCTTTAAGTAACATTCTCAAAAGCGGTTGAACCGTACTTTTCTGAAATCCTTTCCCCCTTTTAAAGGTTTAACATCTTGAAAGATAATTAGGGACGATGGAAGCAACACAGCAGGTCACTGATTGGAAGTTTTATGGCTCGCAGGGAAACCCGTGTTTTGACCCTGGAGCAATCGTAAAAAAAATATGGGAAAAGTTTCTTTAGACCCCTGGAAGTGTTTGTCTGTTAGCTTGTATTTTAAATGATTTGAAAAGTCCAAACGCATAAGTAAAATATATTATAATTATCTTCTAGTTTCATATTAATTTTAAACTGTAACACGTTGGGGCGTGTCAGGGCAATCTGCTATTTTATATAGTTAGACAAATTACTTTTTCAAGTATATTCTTTTGCTTCATTTATCTTATCTTAATCAATGCTTTCAGTTTTTTGAAACATGATTATTTCATTATAAGAAGCCAAAACAAATTAATAAAACACAAGACACTTTAAGATTTGAAACCTTTTAACCTTTCCTACCACTAAAAATGAATAAATTTAAACTTCATCAAATAATTTGAAACATTTTATTACACTTTGATAAAAATAATAACGAGAAAAAACACTAATTAAGATGTATTATTTTTTGTTTTTTTTACATTTCAAAGCCCAAAAGTGTTCAGGAAGTTTACATACAAGGCTTAGTTATATATTTTAATTAGACACGGACTTATAATTGAAATTTAAGTGCATGAACTTCAGTTTAAATCAAAGACAACATGAATGAAGATTTTCGCACACTTTTTTTATAACTTGAATGTTTGAATAAGTGGTAATCAAAAATATACGGAAACATTTACAGTAGACATTTATGCATATAAATAAACAAAAAATCAATTTTAAATTCGAGCTATGCAAAAACATTCGAATTATTTTTTAAAAATATGTTTTTATGCAAAATACCTTAACATTTATCTTTTTTTAAAGGCTAACTGAATAAGTAATTAAAATCTGGATATTTTTTGAAATCTCGACCGTATAAAGGTTGAAATATTTTTGTTGAAAATTCCATTTGAAATTTCGAAAAAAAAATGTATCGCGCAGTTTAAAATTATTTACCATAATTCCCAGCAATTCTTTAAGTATAATATGAATTTCGAATGTTATTATATAGCTTCTTTATTATTTTTTAATTTATTTCAAAAATTTCGTACAATTTGGTTAAAAACCTCATGTTAAGAGCAAAAAATATAGTTAAAAAATTGATGAATTTACAATTACAATAAATTTTTACATAGAAGCAAAATTGAGAAGCTAAACCGTAGGAATGAAAAATTATGAATATATCTGAAGTAGTTTCGAAATATTTATTTTAGAGTTCCGAAAATTTTTGCGCGCGCTATGCTATACTTAATATTGATTAAAGGGTTACAATAATATGTTAATAATAGTCATATAATCGTTTAACGACGCATGCATATACTAATAAAATTATAATTGACATTGATGCGAATGTCAAGAACTTTATGTAATTTTAAATTCAGACATTAAAATATTGATGCAGAAATTATAAAACGACCATCTAAAATACATGAAAAATGGAGTCTGCTATAAAATGATCTTGACAAACAAAATCCGGCATTTTCACTTACTATGGCAGAACTGGCTTAGTCAGGGGGGATCTGGGAAAACAGAGAGGGACCCGCGGTTTTGATGGATGCCGCTCTAGCTTTTTAAGTTCTTAGGAAAAAATATATACATATATAAAATACAAATGCAAAAAAAGTCTTGTAATTTCCCATGCATTTTTATAACAACGAATTGTGGAATTGGCTTCCAATGCATTGTTTAGTTTGACAATATGTAAGGTAACCAACCCTAATTTAGATAGATTTGTACTACTTTTTCGTAACCGTATTCTTTTTAAAATTAATTCGTGCAACCGAAATACACCTTTAGCACCCTTAAAAATTTATGTAAACTATAACGGTTAATTTTAATTTATGCAACTTGTGAAATGTTCATAATTAACCATTTCCGTCTAAACAGTTTACATGAAAAAAAAGTTTGGACTCCCTCATTCATTAGGGATTTATATAAGATTCTAACATGAATTTTTTTTTTCAATGAATAGGATCGAGTGGTAGTGTATAGTGCTTTCACACCACAGGTCTGGAGTTCTCTTAACAGGCTGCACAATGTCGGCTCTGCCTTTCATCCCCGCTACATTGGGTCGATAAATGAGTACCAAGCTTTCTTCGGGTCTTAAACACTGAAGGTCTCTGTTCAGACAGACCACCCAGTCAGGACATCTGTTCATGCACCTCAGCGCCCAATGGTCACGTATATTGGGATGGGCATAGTGGTTCCTGGCCCTTATGGATTGTTGTGCCACTGAGTTTGAGTTTTAAGTTTGAGGATTGCCTCACTTTTGGGATACTCCTTAGATAAACATGTATTTCCACTTATTTGCAATTAAACATTTTTCTTTCAATTACGTTTATTTCAGAAGGAATTTTGATTTTTCAAATTTATTTGTTTAATAACATGTTTATTTCTGTAATATGTTAAAATTTCGATCCATCCAAAATTACATGTTTTTTGCTCCTCTAAAAGCTTTTAGGATTTTAGAACTGATATTATAATCCCTGTACGTTTTATAGTAGAATATTTAAAAATGATAAAGACATTTTTATAACTGTGTGAGTTTTTATGCCTCGTTTATAAATATGAAAATTTCTTTCAGCTACAGTTTTTAAAATGTACTGAAATAAGTGGAGGAATAGGATATTTATGCTGAATATTTTGACTGCCGTAAAATATATTTATATTTCAGTTTCATACAATTTGAATAGAAGTTGTAAGCCATTTTGCGAACAGTTTGATATTGACTATAAACTCATAGGCTGTTTAATAGTAAAGTGTTCTATTTTGATACCAGCACACATTAAAATAAGGCTCATTTGCAGTTATATGATCAGCTTCAGTGATATTTAAATTTTCAAAAATAGTCTACACGTACGTAGACATTCTTTAAAAACCACACACCACATTTCATACTATGTCTTCCCTACAGTAGGAAATATTTGTGTATACAAAAAAAAAAAATAATACAGGATACATTTCCAAACGTTTAAATTGTTTTTAAAATTTCGTATGAATACATTGTGGAACTGTCGGTTAACTTCACTGAACAAAATTGTTTTAAGTGCACTGTTTTGAAAGACAAAATTAATTAGGGAGACCTTTTCTCACAATAGAATTTTTAATGACTGAATTGTGTAAAAATGTAGTTATATCGATCTGTGATATTTTTCCTTGTTAGAAAGAAACAGAAAGATAAATAATTAAACTTGAGTAGAAAATGGTTAGAACTACTGTCACGCGCATTTGAAGAAGTATATCCTCCATTAAAATAAAAGAAAATATTGACTGAATGTGTGTTATGTCCATTACAAATGCTGATGTAGAAAAGATATTTTTATTTAATACAAGAAGTTCAAAAAGGAGAACACTAATAATGAAAATTTAGATTTCTTCCGAAAAATATTCGTTTAACATAAAAATATCATTTATACGATTTTAATTAAAGTAAATTAAAAGTAATGAACTCATTTTAATGCCATTTTATATTAAAAATATAATTGAATAGAGAAAGATCGGTTTTATTTCATAAATATTATCATCGTATGTATATCACCGTATACACCATTTATTGTCTAATCGTTTTAAAAAAAAATAGGACCTTTACTCTTTTTACCTCATTACATTTTTTGAAAAGCAGGAAAGTGCGCAAGTTCTCTTACTATCATATTCCAAAAATAACACATGGTTCTTTTTTCTGGTTCAAATCGCATTACCAAAATATATAGATTTTTTATGTTTTAAAAAATGACAGAAAAATAAATTTTGTATGAAGGAAATATAATTATTTTTCAACTTCTAACACACCATTTATTTATTTTTTTCCTTTTTTTACCCTTCATTTTGTTTTAGTTTTACTGTGACTGAACATATCGGGTAAACGACTGAGTGGATCTACAGTTTCATACAAGATTGCCCAAGGCGACTTAATAGCAAGCTGTAAACGATTGATTTCTTGGTTCTCACTTGACACAGAAACCGAACTAAGTCATAAAATTGTCCTCGTTCGACCTCCTACGTTTTAAAAGGGGGAAAGGAAAGCAGTCTGTTGCATTTTTAAAGCGAACGGCAAAATAAGAGTAAACGCTTTCGAAATAACCTTTCAGGGGGAAGTGATCCACCTGAAGGGTTAATCTGATTCTGTCTTCAAAATCATTACAGAATTAAAGCCTGCGGGAGTTTTTATCTGCGAGGGGATTTCACATCTTAACGTAAAAAACTAATATTTTTCATAAAATAATTTTAATATAAAAACTATCGACATCAACCGTAATAACTCATATGGGGAATTTGGTGGAACACCGACTGCGCCGTATGCCTATATGCTGAAGACGTCGGATTGTCGGAATAAAAAATGGCACGGAAAAAGAAAAGCGCTAGTAATACCCGGAAGAACATCGGTCTTAACACCGAGAAAAATGCAGTGTTTACCGCCGAACGATATTCTGTCTTTGCTGAAGAGGCCATCCAGTTTACCGTGAATGAAAGAAACAATCTAATGAAAGAAAAAGAAAAAAAAGGAAGCGTGAATCCCCCATCTCCGTGATTCCTTCCGCAAGAAAAAAAAAATCTTCCTCGCCGAAAAGTCTGCACAGTGTCCGATTTTAATTGATGTTGTTTCTTATCCCTAGATGTTGTAGTTTAGCTACAACACATCCATAAAACCAAAAATCACCAAAATATTCAGAACTACAATAGGGTTTCCTAAAACCTCGTCAACAGGGAAATTCGAACAATTAAGTACATCACTTGTGAAGGCCTGATCAAGCTCGCACCTATGATACTCTGGAAAGACTTTCGGGACTTGTTGAAAAGTAAGAGATTTGATGTAGCCACTAAAAAGGCATGATAGAGCCGTCTACTGATCTCTAGGAATATTAAGTTGGTGATACCAACAAGGGTTTTTTTTTTCGAAAATACCAAGGGTGAGCAGGAGGTATTCTCCAAAGTGCATTTAATTCTATCCTCTTAATACAGGAGAGTTCGATAAAAGTTAGATAAGTGTCACACTATAAGGTTCAACAATTTACAATCCATTATAAAACACAATAAGTTCAGATCTAAAAACAGAACAGTAGTTCAGTGTTTCTAAAAACGGTGGGGCGCACCCCCTGGAGGAGGACAAGAGCATATCGAAAATAAAATATTTTTAAAAAAATTAATTTACTGGAATGAATAAAAATAAAGTATTATCAGACATAATAAAAATACTCTTTTAATCTGATATAACTTATATATATCATCTGGGGAAATAACGTCATAAAAAATAAAAACTTCTTCAATGCCTAATTAGCTATCTTTGATCCTATAACCAAATAAAAAAAACTTTTATTTGATTTGCTGCAATCCACTGATGAGATATTTTATTACCTTTTCTTTTTAAACCTAAAATACTACTTTTTCAGAGAAAAAAACAAAACACAAACCCAGAATCGAAAAAAATTAGGAAGATAAAAAAATTAATCACTGTTATGAAATACTGTATATAAAGCTGTAGGCAGCAGAATATATTTGCTCAACATCTGTTTGGACTTCTAAAATATTGATACAGTGAGTTATGACTTATCTCTTACGTGTTGTTTTCTCATTTAATAAAGTTGTAAATAATGAATTTTTGTGGGGGGGATTCCATGTAAAAGCGTTTGATGTTTGGAAAACCACAGAGAGCACACACACACTTTGAAGCATTACTTGGCCAATATTTATTTTTATGAGTACGCTCAAACATATACAGCATAATGAAAAACTTTTTGCACAATTTTTTAGCAGTAACATCCATATAATGTATTGAACACATTTTTACCCTGCAAGTGGTCGCGCGAGCACATATACCGTGAAATTGTTAATTCAAGCAAAACTGTTTATTTGTTACAAAAGAAAAATTGAAAAGTCCTGGAAAGTAGGTAAGTATACTTTCTCTTAATTAAATATTTCTCTGGAATCATGATTAGTATCGTCTACAATAAAAATAATTGTGAAAACAAAGGTTTGGAGTGACTCAATCATCCTGCGAGACAGTTAACTTTATTATCGAGTGTGTGCCTGCTCTCGAGATAAAACATTTTGATGTCTTTTCGCTTTAAATATTAAAAAGTAACACAGTTATTCTTCATTGGAATCTTATATTATTTTTCATTATTTAATATTAATTCTAAATCCTCATTCTGTGAGACTTAAAATTACAGTTTGGTTCAAACTAGTTATATTATGAGCATTCATTTTAAAATATATTTTTACATTTTCGTAAACATTGTCACGAATTTGGGCTTACTCTCCTGACAATTCAGCTATTATATCGAGAATGCTTTAGTTTTTTTTAAAAAAATGAACTCGTGAGAAGAGCGGGTACTTCAGACAGTACACTTTTAATGTATTAGTGCTTCACGAATTATTTTATAACTAATTTATTATTACTAAATTAAGAGCAATTATAATAAGTATTACCGACTTCCATTCCGACTTCCATTGTCTTGCAGAGAAAAGTTTTTCACAGCAAGGTTTACGATTAGAAATTGAAACTCCGAACACTGTTTTGATATTTAGCTGAAATCTATATTTTGTCTTCAAAGCAGCCACCACATTTTGCAATTGTTGCAATCTAAAAATTCGAGAAAGAAAAATAAATTATATATTACTTAAAAGTAACATATATAAAAAATTTAATATACTTATCTTATTAATTTATACGGTTTATAATTAAGGTCATATTGTAGCTTTAGCGTTTAAGTGCATTATTATTGCATTCAATACACTATTATTGTATAAGGGGGCGATAAAATTATGATTGAAAAGTGGGTCTCTAGTATTGAATTTTGAGAAGCGCTGCAGTAGTTAATATTCCTAATATTGATGTCAAAGGAACCATCAGGTGTCTAAATGTGCTAGCCACTTCCTGAAATATCTCCGTCACCCATGCTGTATATATATTTAATGTCAAATGAGGAATGCGATTAATTGTTTTTAGAGCAATCTGTCTAATAAATTCTGGTATAATAGACATTTTACACACCCTGGTCAACAGCACAGTCTGGAAATGTATTCGATCAGAGACGAGATTAAAATGGGGAAAGGGCTTTAAGAAGTAAGGTCTAACATTATCAGAAAACAGACTCAGAATGATGGAGAAAAAGTGCCTTGTTTCTTTATATAAATCACCATATTAATTTAAATATCTATCTAACTAGTATATCTATATATCTATCTTTCAATCTAATATCTATCTCTCATATATACTTTTTCAACATTAACAAACTAAACATGGTAATGAGAATCATTCTAAAAAATGGAGAACAGTACAGTCTCAACCAAGCCCCCAAAAAACAATTTATCTGCCCCCTAAGCAAACTCAGCTGATCCCTAAATGATAAAATACTTCATACTTTTTTCATAATAGGTAATTTTATATTTATGGCAATACTTTTCATTTTTAGAATGGTTAGTATTATTTTATGTCTATGTCCCTACACACAAATATATATTTTTTATACAAAGTGTGAAGGTCTCCTTGGACCTCACTTTGAGAACGAGAATAAATTGAAGTTATATAAGAACCAGTAGCGATTTTTATAAATAACTTTCTTTATTTGGTAATCTTTCCCAAATAGAATAAAAGACTTTTAATAACAAATATATCAAGAAATAGCTATATGAGGTTTAAACAAGGGTATTTCCTTTAAATTAACTTAAATATTTAATGATCCAATTAATTAACAATTAGAATGTCGATCACGCATAGATTACCACGATAAGAGATCCCAGAATTATATTCTATAATGTTCTTATTGAACATTTAACTTTAATCTCGCTCCTAATATAAATATTTAATGAGACTTCAAATATATAAATCAATATTTACCACACTGAATCTCAAATCTTCTTGAGATTAAATTATCCAACAACAAATCTTCAATTATAAATTTAACTTCACTATTATCACTTTTTGCTTCAACCTCTCTCTCCTACTGCTCTAACTTTACGATTCCGTTTGACTTAAATACTTAATCTAATCTGCATAACAAGGAATCCCGTCCTCTCTTTGGAGCTGATTGGAAATAGGTAGGGAATTAAATTTCCCTAAAAAAGACGACTCAGAAGGTTAGTGATAAAGTTCCGTATATATTTTTCACAAAAGTAGTTTATTTATTTACTTTTATTTCCTGGCTTTCTATTTAGTTATTATATGAAACACTTGACAGAAAGTCTTTGATTTGCGTTTCATACTCTTATTGGAACTAAACCTTTGTAAAATGATCATCTGTCACGAAATTTATGAAAAAATAATTTAAGGAAAATCTAAATTCAAATTTTAACTGTAAATTACTCATCAGTTCTTTGCAGCAAATTAGTGCTAGGTTGACACGTCTTTCACTACGCCAAAACATTTATACTTAAGAACTTTTCGTAAGAATTTAACCATTTTTTTCCGTTCTTGAATTGTTAAATGTTTTATCATTGCTGTGATTGACCAAATACCGAGTAGTTATGATTACGAATGGGTGGCCAGCGTTGTTTTAGTCAAAATGTAGGCTTGCGTTCTAATCTCAGTAAAGAACGACTATGCGAAACATTGATATGATTTAAATATGCCCAGGCACAAATTCTTGAAACTGGTTTGATTTACAAGTTTGCAAGATTTGCGTGTGTGGTTTGGTGACGTTTTTGTCATTTGACAGTGGTCCAATATGATGGGAATCTTCACCAAAAAGCTTCATGGTGTTTCCAAAGTTTAAAAAAAAATCTATCACATGAAAGGGAAAAAATACAAGAATACCTACAAACTACACTCATGGAAAAAAATAAGCACACCTAGAAATAACTGCGGGGTCTTAACGAAACTTGGCATGACGGTACATGTCGGGTAGATATGGAAATGATTAGAAAAGCAGCGTGATTGCGCATTGCGTATAGCCGGTAGAGGGGATTTAACTTCGTTCTCCGTGGAGTATAAACATGTAACCAAAGCTTGTTTGAGTACGCTGAATCGTTTACAATGAAAGAGCTGTGGTAGACATGCCATTACGATGAGTCAAAGATAATATGAGCAGCTGTCGCAGTTTGAGAGGGGGAGAATCATTGGCATGGTTGAAGCTTGGTAGTTAGTTATGCTCGTCAATTATGCCGCTCTGATTGTGTTGTATGAAGGTGTCGGGACTAGTGGATCGAAGAGATGTCATTTACACGAACTGTGTCTTCTCGAACCATACAAATGCAACCGTCTGAAGGACATTTGGGATGACGGCGCCCATTATGTGTGCTGCTCTTGACACCCATACATAAACGCCTCCGTTTAGAATGGTGCCGTGCACGAGGAAATTGGACAGCAGCGGAATGGAACCAGGTACTTTTCAGCGACGAATCCAGATTCAATCTCAGCAGTGTTGACAATCGCTTTCGAGTGTGGAGACCCTGTGGTGAACGTCTCAGTTCGGCCTTTGATCTACAGCTCCCACAGCTGGTGTGATGGTATGGGGTGCCATTGCTTACAATACATGGTCGTCCCTAGAATTCATCCGTGGCACCATGAGTGGCATGTCCATGACATTCTGCAACCACATGTGTTGCCACTCATGCAACGACTCTCAGGAGCAATTTTTCAACAAGATAATGCTCAGTGTCACACGGCAAAAGTATTAGAATGTCTCCGCACGGTTACTACCCTTCTTTGACTTGCTCGATCCCCAGATGTGTGTACAATCAAGTATTACTTGGATTATTTTGGACGGCGAGGAGGGCATCCTACGAGATTCAATGAAATATAGGCAAGTTTACATCAAATATGGAACGGAATGTCTCAAGACATCAAACAGAACAAGTATGCATCAATGTCCGATCCCATCTCATCGTGCATTCGCGCTAGAGGGGGTTTAACAGGGTATTATATTATCCCTTTCTTTGTCTTTCTCTCTGAAATAAATGATCTTTTCTCTTTGATTTTCTAATCATTACATATATCAAATTAGTCATTACGTATACAAAATTTCGTTTCATTTTAACGACTTCTTCTTGGCGTACTAATCATTTTGTCCATGAGTGTATATATACACGAAAAAAAATACAAGAAAATTTTATATGCAATAATTCCCATTAATTCAATCCTTAACAACTGTTTTTATTTCTTGATGGTCAATTCCTTCAAGACTCACATTTAAAAAATGACTAGCTACCCGCCTAGCGGGAATCTTTTGAACTACATGTATCCTTCAACCCAGATTGTGTGATTTTAACTTTTATTTCCCACCCGAGATTTCCAGAAATGGCACCTTTTTATTCTTTGTCCTCGCAATGTAATCTCCTGCAGCTGGCATGCATGTATGTTTGTGTGGTGTGTGTTTTCTTTGTGGTGCTGTCAATATATGTTTGTATGTCTTTACATGTAATAAATAAGATCAACAATGTACACAGGACTGTCTAGTCATTTCAACATCAAATAAAATATAAATAATGATCAAATTAATTTTAATACACCACTCGCCAGAATTACTACATGAGCATACTAAAGTCTAAATGTATATCAGCTAACAAGCTTCTCAGGCTTTCAATAGTCTATAAAACTGGTAATTATTTCAATTAAAAAGGCATAATTACTTTCTTATTACAAGCAAAAGAAAATTCTGTGATAGAGCTTTATTTTCAAATTCTTTATCGACAAACTTTAAAGAGATTTATATAGAGACATTCATTTCAATTTCATGAAAAATATGAAACTATTTAATAATTATACTAGTATAACAGTTTTTTTTTTATTTTTTGTTGTACGAAGTAGTTTTCAAAACTCTTTACAAAAATTCAGTAAACCTAGAACTAGTTAACCACTTATTTGAGAAGTATTCCAATAAATTATTTCTTTAAATGACTTTTCTTACTTCGGATTCCGTAGTTTCCAATTGCTGTTTTTTCGAGCAATTACCCGCATAAAAAGACCCATTGAACCCTAATACAACTTTTAAAATTAACTTTTGTGTTTGTTAAAGAAAAACTGGTTATACTTATCAAGGAAACTTAAAATAAATGTAACGGAGAATTACTAAATGTAATAGATATAGGTAAGCTTTCTTTTTTCCTATTGTATCAGTCGACTGTGTTATTTTAAGAAATGAATTGTTACTTAAATTAATTTATTTTTATAGTATACATTCAATCAAACGATCAATTAAATTGTTGTCACAATTAATCTACTTTATAGTTTTTAGATATGTAACAAATCTGGCAGCAATCATTTTAAATTATTTTTAAAACGTATTATAATTTGTTACCGAAGTGTGTAATTTTTAATATCAATTATGTGCCACCGGTGTATATATGTGTCTCACACAACCCATGTGTTATATGTCCGGGACGTATATATCCGTCCTGTGGAAATACGATTCTTTTCTTTTCGCGGCTATGAGTAAATCTATTCCGAAGGCTTTGAAACGTAATAAAATGATATTGGCAGTGTTTACGAAGAGTTAATTTTTTAGAGGTTTTTTTTTCTCTCTGTTATTTTCCACCAATACATCACATACGCGAGCTTATAAGAAAAACTGAAGCACAGGGGAGTGAATCGCGTAGCTTTTAATTAGTAATTAAGGGGTAAACTCAATACATCTATCTACATCTCAATAAATGATTTTAAATATTTTCCTTTTTTCAATACAAAATTATACAAAAATATGCTATGAATTCACACTGTGTGATGATTAGAATTCATTTATAGACTAGCACATGTTTAAGTAAAAACTGAATATTATGTCATTATAACTTTTGAACATTTATGCAAATTTCGAGTTTAAAGTCCTTAAGAAAAGCTTTTTACTTCACAGAGCATAATTTTTTCTTCACGCAATTTCATTTCTGAAATGTTGTCTGACTATCGCTTTTCATAACAAAAATACAATCCCAGTATAATGCAAGCCAACAAACACTGTCGGCTTTGATTCAAATGAAGAATGTTGTCCACACATTATTAACGGCCTCCTTTTTTTTTCGTTACAAAGTATGTTATTAGAGGATCATAACCCCCCCGCCATCAAGTTACTTATATAGTTCTTTATGTCCCACTACAAAAAACTTATGATTATATTTAAATTATAATGTACACTATTTGTCAGGATAATTCATAAGAAAATATTCAAATTTCAAGCTGGTAAAAAATTCCAAGTTCTCTCGAATTAAATGAGTATTTATTATCTGTGAAATTCACCTTCAACTTCATCATTTTTATCGACTTCTTTATAATCATAAATGCGATCAAATCGTCCTCTTCCGAAGGGCATGAATTACCAATATCTTTGAAATTGTGCTAGAGAAAAAAATCTTTAAAAAAAAAATCGTGAAATTCGTGTACCGTGTTACTTCCAAATCGTTTAATAAAGACTGTGTAAAAAAGGGTTGAGTGTATTTCAGATATTATTCTATCAGAATTTCTATGAGTTTTTCTTTGGTAATTCATTTTCAAGCTATTATTTTGAACTACGGTGCATTATTTTAACGAAAAATAAAACAGAACAGGATAAAAAACCATTCCATTAAACTGAATGCATTCTTTAAAAAAAGGAAACTAGAGTGCTATAAAAAATTATCAAAATGTAGACTAAAACTATATACAGAACCTAAAAAAAAACTTGTTAAACAAACTTCAAAACTTTACCATCCATACATAGTTCACTACTTCTGCCTATTCACAAAAACATATTAAAATAGTAGTTCTTGTTGAATAAATGTAAGACTATGTATAGGCATGAGATGCACTTCATACATTTTATTTGAATCATTTTTCAATTTATTTAATAAACCAGCTATATAAGCAAAGGGAAAATAAAAGTAACACAAAATTATTCTCAAGATATCACTTAGCAACTTCTTACCATACAGTATCAAATCATACAGATCAATATCTAATGCTACATTTCAAATACTTCTACAAATAGATTATCATTATAATATTTTTAATGAAGTCATACATATTCATTATAGTATCTTGTATTATAATACTTGTTTTAACTATTTATATTTCGCTGATGATCTTCATTACATTTCTGAAGAGCAGTGTTTCTCAAACTTACAATACTGGCGACCCAATTTTCAATCATATTTTTTTTCGCCCCCCTCGTACAAGAATAATATATTTACTGCAATAAAAATGCACTTTGAGAGAGAGAGACGCTAAAGTTACAATACAATCTTAATTATAAACCGTACAAATTAATACGATAAATATATTAAGGTTTGTATATGTAACTTTTTAGTATATATTTTAAGAAGTTTTTTTTTATTTAAAATATATATTACTTACTTATTATTATATTATTTTTCTTTGTCTAATTTTTAAATTGGAACATATCGCAAAATGATACATTTAATTAAAGATTTATTTCTCCTTCAGCATTCGTTTCTCAAAATACAAATTGCATGAGAAAAATAGTCTAGTCTATGTTGCTCTCTATCATATCCATCACATACGGCATTATAGGGTACATTTGCGTGAGTCTGTGCAGCCTATAGGACGTCTGCGCAAAACATGTAAAAATGCTTTTCCTCGTACAATTCCAGTCAGTTTTGGTCGACTTGATACTTCTATAGCTACCGAACGTAGCTTGAATGTACATTTTTTAATTTGCTCCTTAATTGTAATGCGCGGTAATTAAGTATTTACGGCAGTAGATTAAAACAAAATCATACATACATTATTAAGTCGTAAGAAAACATTCGACGATAATAAAGGATCAACAAGTACACCGACGAGCATGGTTCCGAAAATTAAATCAAGGCAATATTCTCAAAAATACTTAAATTTTGGATTTACCACTACTGAAGTAAATGATGAGAAAAAAAGCCCCAACTTGTTATGTGTTAAAACTTACAAATCTGAAGAGCAATATGTGAAAGTTGTTTTTAAAACCATGTAAAATCATTAAGCCATGTTGACAAAGAATTTTAAAAAAGTATTTTTTGGATGAGGACAACTTGGTAGCAAGTTACGGGTGGATATGGGATTTATTTCAAGATACTCCAGAAAGGCTCTAAACTTCCGAACTGGATGTGAAATCTTCATAGATTTCATATCCGGTGAAAAATTAAAAGGCATTTTTGTAATAAATCTCTTTTTGAATTTTGGCTAGAGGTGGATGATGAATTTTCTGTTCTGAAAACAAAAGCACTTCGTATACAATTACCATTTTCAACATCCTACCTTTGTTAAACCGAATTTTCTGTGGCGGCAGTTTTGAAGACAAAATATAAATATCAGCTAAATATAGAAAAATAATTGTAAGTGTCAATTTCTGATATTAAACCTTCCTTTGAAAAACTTTGCTCTACAAGACAAGCCCATAGAAGTCACTAATAATTATTAAACTTGTTCTTAATTTAGTATTAAGAAATTATTTATAAAATACCTTCTTCAGTACTGATACATTAAACGTATACTGGCTGAAACACCAGCTGTTCGCACGAGTTCATTTTTTAAAAAAATAAAACATTCTTGATATAATAGCTGAACTGTAAGGAAAGTAAAATTGCGTGCACGACAATGTATACAAAAATGTAAAATGATTTTTTTTTTTGATAAATGCTATAATTGTAAAAAACTTCCTAAAATGGGGAACTGTAATTTTAAACCTCACGCAGAATTAGCATTTAGAATTAATGTTAAATAATGAACAAAATAATATAAAATTCTGTTGAGGAATAATTGTTTTACTTTTTAATATTTAAAACGAGAAGACTTCAAAATGATTTAACCCGGAGCAGGCGTGCACTCGGTACTAACGCTAATGGCAGTGCAAGGGGACTCAGTCACCCCAATCATTTGCTTTAATTATTTTTACTGTACACGATACAAATCGGAATTCCAGTGAATAATTTAATTAAGAGAAATTATACTTACCGGCTTTCAAGGACTATTCAATTTTTCTTTAATGATTTGAAAAAAATGCAATAAAACACTGAACTAAAATGATTCAAAATCGCAAGACCTTAATAAAGGACGCAAATCAGAGACACTTTTCACTAATATTACAGAAATGTTATTTGCTGGCAAGGCTGTCTTATTTTGTTCAAGTTATTGTAGTTTTAATGATCTTTCATGATCGAGAGAGTGAATATTAATGTCGCACTGTTCAGCTACACGAGGGTTTTGGAGACGGACCTCGTAATTTTGAACCATGGTGAAGTGACGAAGACGATATTTGAGCTGGCCTACTTAACTACCACATCATTCCAACAAGAGGACGTTTGAGTTCTCAACAGATTTAACGTTTATCTCGCCCCTACACGGTCGGTCTTTAGTGGACCTAGGGTCGAACTCGTGACACCTTTTGTGATCAACAAATAGCAAGTTGAACTTTTTCTTTCTTGTGTCTTTTTGACAAGGTGAATTATACGCTGTGGTACACTTATGGCTTCATATTTTAAGTTGATGGAGATCTTTGGGAAGCATTTGAAAATTTTTCTTTCGTTTCATGTTCATCGCGTTTCTCAATCATGAATAATATGCATTCTTTCAGCAGGTTCTTTTTTTCTTGGTCAGTTTCAACTTTTCTCAATAGAGATCACAGATCCCGCGCCACACACCGCTCCCGAGTTAAAAGTGTATTCAGAAAAAATAAGGATCTAAAAAGGATTATGACGTTTTTCACTATGCTTTATATATTTAAAAATACACATAAAAATATAAATTTTGGCCAAACAATCCTTCAAATCAATCAATTATTTTCCGAATATCGAAAACTCTTTATAATTTACAATTTCCCTAAGCCAAAAAGAAACACATAAAAGATGGGAAGGAACTAATGTAGAACTAACCATACCAGTAAGTTTGAAGGTCAATCAAATGATCAGCAAACGTATTATGCAGCATGGCTGAAAAGTGAATCATGTCTTCATTTTATTTTTCTGTAACTTATGTACGGTTATTCAATAATAATTACAGTGATGAATTGCTTACTTCTTAGAATTTTTCTCAGGTCAGGGTTTCGTTTTTTTTTCTTTTAACGAGTAATATTTTATGTTAAAACGTAATAAAAAAATCTGTCATTGAGGAATTAAAGCAAATTAAACAAATTGTTTTTTTTAGTTTGGTTTTGGGAACAAAGGTAGCTATTTGATGAAGGAAAAACGGCAGATGATATAAACATAACTTATATATCAGTGTTGTTATTTATTTTTTTATTATGGAAGAAAGTATTTTGTTTTACTTTTCTTTCCAGTTATTTTTTTAAAAGAATCTTTAAATTTTTGATATGTTCCGGAAGTGTGCCCTACATTTTGAGAAACACTGCTGTTGAGTAAATCCGTGGATTCGTGTTGGTTTGAAATATTCTTTAATTTTTTAAAATAATTAATTTATATGTATATATATATATATATGTATATATACAGATAGCTATAGAGCCTAAATATAACTATTCAAGATAGAAAATATTAGGCACACTATTATAATAACAAACTCCTGTCCTTAGGATACAAGATTGCAGGTTTAAACAAGTTTTAGTGCTTGCCAACCTGCACCTGTAATTTGCCTATACACTGTGCTAAAGGGAAAGGAAAGAATAATATTAGCAGAAATTAAAATATTACAAATAAAATCACTATACTATTAAAATATAACGATAAAATTATAGTCTACTAGTATTCACAGTTATAGATTTAAAATCGATGTAATAAGGTAGATTTGTGAATATAGCAACTAATTATGTTTCCCGCCAAATACAACAGCGTAATATCAGTACCGCAAAAAGTAAATTAATAAATTATGATTGAATAATATAAAGTATAACTCTCTTTCTCTCTCTCTCTCTCTCTCTCTTTATATATATTTATATATATATATATATATATATATATATATATATATATATATATATATATATATATATATGTACGTTTAAAAAACCATAAATATATTTTGATATAAGAATTTGAAGAAAAGAAATAGTTACAAGCGTATTTAAATAATAATTTTATTAATTTATTAAACATGTGGCATCATATATTGTATAATTGTATAATTAATTAAAATACTAATATTAAAACATAATGTAAATAATCGTTATTAATACATATTGTGTTTTCACTGAGAACTATTGGAAATATAACTGCAAAGAAAGTTAGCAGGATATCTATGTCCAATGTATTGTTTAATGAAGTTATTAAAATTTAAATATATATTAGCTTTATCACTAACTAATACATTATTACGATAAATGTAGTTATATATATATATATATGTATATATATATACATATATATATATATACAGAGAGAGAGAGAGACAGAGAGAGAAAGAAAAATGTCAATTCCAGCTCTTTTATGTAATTTAAAATCCTTCATATACAATGATACATATAAGTAATTACTTTTAATTTGAATATGATTAATTTAACTAAGTTTAAGTAAACCGGATAAAAATTAATATTGAGATTAAAATTATTATTTTTACCCAAACTAATTAAATCATCAATATATCTAAAAATGTAATAATTATTATTAATAATGTAATTATATTCATAAAAGTGTAAATATAATAAGCCAAACTATTGCTAGCAGGGCTTCCTTGTGGATAGCCTTTAGTTTATTTATGTACTGAACCATTAAAATTAATGTAATTTTCGTTTAAGACTAAATCTATGAGAATTTAAAATTTGTTAAAATTAATATTAAAATTATAATTACTGTGGTTTTCTAAAATTACTTTAATAATATCATTGATATCAATGGAATTGATATGATCTTCAAAGACATTAATATAAATTGAATAAATATTTTTGTTTTTAAAAAAAATTATCCATAATATTTTTACTATTTTTAATTATATCTTTATAATAATGCTTATTTAATAAAGTTTTGTATAAAATATGAACTAATTTGCCTGCCGTAGTAATATATGTTTTAAAAGAGATGTAAAAGAGAATATATATATTGTTACGTTTTCGGGGGTTCGAAATGATTGAAGCCGAAGAGCGGGATCCAAAACAATTTTATTTTTGGGCAAAACAGTCCTCCACAAATTGTAGAACAGTTCGAGAAAGTCACGTACAATCGATGAAAATACTGATAACACAGATGTAATACACTAAAAAAAGCAATAGTAAACACTCAGCACAAAAATAATAACTCAATAAAAGCAATAACACGCGCACTATGCAATCGTCTCTCTCTCTCAAGCACAGAGAGGTATCACTTGCATGAAAGCTGAGATCTGACTAACTGACTAGCCGGCCCGGGCCTTTTTATACCTTTCGGTCAGAAACCTCTTGCACTTGCCAGAATAATCGAGAAATAGAAAAGTCTAGCAAAATCCGGAACGTACGAGAAAAGCTCAATACAGTAATACATTCAATACAATAGTGTTACAATACCGCGATAGGGTTATTAGGAGCAGGAATGCTATGGTCGCAAAGCTTATCGCCCCCATTTGGCGATATATCGCCAAATTTGGCGCCAAAAATTAAGTCGCCAAATCCGTCGCCAACTTGGCGCTAGCTGCAATATTTGGCGAGTTTACCATTTAAACCAATGTTAAAGCATGGGGCCGTGCAATGCAGTGGAAATGATATTACAGGTAAACAGGGTTGAAATCACATTAGATACGACAAATTAAACTGTAAAAATGAACACAAATGAGTAGAAACAATTAGAATAAGACTAAATTCGTAACAATATATATTCTCTTTTACCAAATTAAGTAGCTTTACAAGAAAAGCTTTTATGTACAAAATTAAGAGGTTTTGTATATAACATTTAAATCATGTCAAATTTTTGTTGCACTTATGATGTTTTACTTTCAAAGAAATAAAGACAATTTTTAAAGGGACACGGTAGGATATGATTGACACAAATCGGTCAAAAATCAAATTCATTTATCAATTAACCTTAATTACTTTTTGTTTAATTTTCTACCATTGCGCCAAATTTGAAAGCTATAGTTAAAAAAATCTAAGTAAAGGGCATGTAAGTTCCTTTTCATACACATCTCAAAAACAAATAAAATAGTAAAGCTCGTTTGTCTCAGGAAAAAAATACCTAGTTTATCCTCTTTTAAAATGTCAGCGGCTTTCTTTTTATGGAACCAAATGTTTCGATGTTGAAACTTCAACGTTCACTTCTTCCGAAAATCACAAGCTGAACATTTAACTGTGAACTGTGACTATATGCTTACCTTTTTTGAAACAGTAGCATGTAGAATAAACGTCCCGATATTTCCTGCTGTAATTTTGTATTAATTATCTATGCTTTTCTCTTAAATTGTAATTTAATTGGCCATTAAATGTTGTTCATTATGAATACAGACCCATCATTGATTGCGAGTGTGTTTAATTTAGTTGGATTCAAGGAATAAATATTGCTCGGACCCGATCGACTTCGAGACTAGCTGCAAAGAAAGGGTAAGCTTTTTACCTTAACTTTGTTTTAGGTTTCGTAGCTAGATTAAAAATATTGGCAATTTAATACTTTGATTTTTTTTCCAACTAATGCTATTAACACATGTAACTAAGGTCGGTATTCCTTTTAAAATTAAAACAATACTTTTTTTAAAAAAATATACATTTATGAGTATGAAAATTATATACATTTTCAGGTAATATAAAATAATTAGTTAAAAAAAGGTATTTTTCAAATATTAATAATGTTATCAAAAAACCTATGCCAACTTTTGTTTTACACAGTTCGAGGTGCCTATAAAAATTTTCATGTGTGTCTCATTTATTAAAGGAAAAACAGATTTTTTTAAACCACTTAATGAAAATTAAAGTTTTCATCTATCATACTTAAGTTCTCCTGCCGTCCAAAATATGAGACACTCTACCGCAGTGATACTCAACTTGTGTCCCGCATGTGGCATTTGGCTCACAGGATCCTTCTGAGTGGCCCAGTCATGGCCCTTACTACTAATAAATTCAATTATTTAAGAAAAATGCATTAAGGGGTCCTGGCACTTCCATAGGAGTCCATGTTAAACTGCATAAGTTTACGTACTTTTTCTCGGAAACTACTTATTTCCCATTGATAAAATGTATACAGTATGTTAAGTATTTTCATTAAAAATTAACGAAGGTTTTTTTTCTTTTTTTATTAAAAATTAAATTAATTATGAATTTTTTTAAGAATGTCAAATTTTTTCATCTAAAATTTAGTTTTAAAACGACATGTCTAAAAACGCTTGCTGGAAATATCTAACTGCCTCAATTAATATGTGAACACATGTTAAAAGTATGATCACTGAAACTTTGAAGACTATATAATTAGTGGTGTTTTAGCAAAAGGTACATAAAGTGAAAAATATTACATTTTGAGAAAACAGGCTTTGGAATAAAAATTTGTAACTTTTGAGTATTTACTTTTTTAATACTTTCCAGAAGCACATCAAGTAATTTTTTTACACTCTGCTTCCACCAAAGCCTCTTTTTATTTTCTTTTTTTTTTTTTTTTTTTTTTTTTTTAACAATTTAAACTTTTTTAAGATTTTAAGATGCCTTCGTTGAGCTACAAGAATTCTACGTGCATCTACTTTTTTGAAGCATGGCACTCAGTTACAACATGGTTCAATACCCCAATGCAGTGTTTCTCAAACTGTAGGGCGCGCCAACCATAGGGGGCGAGATAAACATGCGAGGGGGCGCTAGCATATCAAAAATAAAATATTAAAAAAATTATTTACTGGATTAAATTAAAACAAAAAACTTTCTGACCTTATAAAAATACACATTTACACTGATAAAATTTATTTATATCATCTGAGATATTACGTCATCAAAAATAAAAGCTTCTACTCCAAAACCTTATTTTTTTGCTATATTTGATACTATAACTAAATAAAAAAAAATTATTTGATTTTCTGTAATCCCATGATGAGATATTTTTTATTTCGTTTTCTTTCCAAGCCTAAAATATTACTCTTTCAGAGAAGAAACAAAACCCCAGACCCATAATCAAAAAAAATTCTAGGAAGATAAAAAAATCATCACTGTTATTATTATTGTGAAATACTGTGCATTAGCTGTAGGCAGCAGAATGTATTTGCTTCTGTTTGACCTTCAAACTTATTTGTGCGGTAAATACGTCCCTGCTCTTATGTTTTTGGTTTTTTTTGGGGGGGGAGTTGTAAATAAACTATTTCTGCTGCGCTTTTTTCCTTATAAAATATTTTAATGATTTTTGGAAAAGCAAAGAGATCACTGAAGGATTACTTGGTCAATATTTATTTTTATGAGTATTCCCAAACGTATAAAGCATAATGAAAAAAGTTTGACTCAATTTTTTTAGAACATCTATATTGTATTAAATACACGTTTAACCCGGGAGCGGTCACGAAGAGCACAGAGTGCACGAAATCGGTAATTCTCGCAAAACTGTTTAATTGTTACCAATGGGCCTGACACTATCCTCCTGTTTGACAGTCTTAACGGGAACTAAAATATATTTGTCACATATCTCCCTCTTTTTTTGGGAGTGGCAAACGTTTTTTTTTTACAATCTTAAGGTACTTATTTTGCTAAGTTCCCGATGCGATCACTTTTTTTCCAAAATATTATCTGTGTCCATGCTACATTCCCCCCTATGGATAACTTTGTGATTTCGATTGCCTTGTTGTACGACTTATTGTGGTTTAGTAAATGAGCATGACGAGCAGAATATATATACATATATATTAAAGAAATGTGTATATTGGATCTCTATTGAAGGAAGTTAAAACTGATAAAAAAAAGGATAAACATGTTGAAATAATGCATATTAAAGTAAATTTGTGAAACACGTTGAACAGACACGAAAGAAAAATTATCAAGTGCTACCAAAAGAGCTCCATCAACTAAAATATATTCCATAAGTATCGGAAGACAAAATTTGATTTTTCAAAAACACACAAGCAAGCAAAAGTTTAATATGTTATTTGTCGAATATCAAAGGACAGTAAACTTACAATAACTTGAACAAAATATGACAGTTTTGCCGGCAAATAACATTCCTGTAATGTTAACTAAAAAAGTATGTTATTTGTACCTTTTTTTAAGGTCACGCACATTTGAAACATTTTACTTCAGTTTTCTTGTATTTTTTCCTAAAACTATCAATGAAAAATTGAAAAGCCCTTGAAAGTAGGTAAGTATACTTTCTCTTAATTAAAATATTCCCTGGAATCACGAAATACATTATGTACTATAAAAATAACTATAAAAAAGTATTGGGGTGACTCAAACTCACACACACACAATAATCCCACTCGACCATTAGTATCGAGTGCGCGCCTGCTCCCGGAATAAAACACGCTGAAGTCTTTTCGCTTTAAATATTAAAAATAATACAATTATTCTGTATCGGAATTTTATATATTATTGTTCATTATTTAATACCAATTTTAAATACTTTTTATATGAGGCTTAAAATTACATTTCGCTTAAAGCTAATTATAATTTGAGCAATCATTTTAATATAATCATTTTACATTTTTATAAACATTGTCGCGCACTTGGCCTTACTCTCATTATATTCAGCTATTGTATCATTAATGTTTTATTTTTTATAAATGAATTTGTGCAAATAGCGAGTACTTCATCAGGTATACTTTTAATTTATCATTGCTGCATTGAATATTTTATAACTAATTAATTAATACTAAATTAAGAACAAGTTTATTAAGTATTAGCGACTTCCACGGGCTTGTCTTGCCGAAAAATGCTTATGATTAGAAATTGACCCTCTGAGTTATTTTTCTATGTTTAGCTGGTATCTATATTTTGTATTCGAAGCCGCCATTGCATTTTGCAATATGTTCCATTTTAAAAATTACAGAAAGGAAAAATAACATAATTATCATAATACTTAAATTTTTTTTGCTTAAAAGTTACTTGTACAAAATTTATTATTTCTGTCATTAATTTGTGTGTTTTATCATTAATATCGCGAATTGTAGCATAAGAGTCAAAAAAGTGTATTATTATTGCATTCAGTACATTATTAATGTATAAGGAGGGCGCGATAAAAATTGTGAATGAAAAGGGGGTGCGAAAAAAATTGTGAGTGAAAAGTGGGGCACCCGTATTGAAAGTTTGAGAACCTTTGACCCAATGTTATTCTGCTACATGACTCATTAATTCTGCTACATGACTCATATTGAAGTGTACAAAAGCCATATTTATCTCTAATATTTTAGACTTTTTAAAATCAACAAATGTAGATTTAGGAATCACTGACTGCTGTTATTAACCCACTCATTGCAGTTTCTTTCAATGTAGATATTTTTTAATAACGTAAAATCTCCTAGATCTCTAAAATTTGGTTTAATTTAATGTATTATGGTATTGGCACGTGTATATGTGTATACGATCATAGTGTTTTTCGTTACATTCAGCTTCTATCTTTTGAAACTTGTACCAAGAATTTATAACCGCAAGAAAGTAAACAGCTCTAAAATCAGTTTTCATGCTGTGAAGATCATCGATATTAATTCTAAGAGCTATACTATAGTATATTCGAATTCTTTATATTACACTCATGTCCAAAAATTAAGGATAATTCAGAATCACACAGAAATTGAACTCTAAAATAAAAACTTCACCTGTAGAATTATCACATACATCTTGAAGAAGAATATCCAAATTACAGGAAACCACCAGATGGCTCGGATAGTACGTCACAATGACGAGAGTGTAAGAGAGAGGTATATAAGGAATGGTGGCAAAGAAGTAAAAATGTTCACAAGCGCTTTAAAAGCCTTTCAGTGCAATAACCGCATAGTTAGGGCACAAAGGAAGCATTTGGATGATTTTTTAAGGGGTAGAATTATTGGACGACTGAAATGTGGACGTACCCAGCTAGAAGTATCCGAGGAACTTGGAATCACCCAGAGTGTCATCTCCAGGCTTTGGCAACGATTCCAAGATGATGGTAATGTGAGTAGATGTTACAGCACCGGCCCCCACGAGTTACAACGCCGAATGAAGACCAGCAGTTATTGCCAAAAGAAACAGACGGAAGACAGCATCAAACCTGTCTCTTCAGCTATCGGTACGACAGTTTTAAGGCAGACCGTTCACAGACGCTTAGAGCACATTGGTCTATATGCTCGTAGGCCGGTCAGATGTGTTCCACTTACCACAACTCACTGTCGCCTGCGATTAACCTGGAGTAGAGAGCATGCAATGTGGGCACCACAACAGTGTTCTTGTGGGTTGTTTTCCGATAAATCCAGGTTTAGTTTGCAGTCTGATTCTCGCCGGACTTTAATATGGAAAGCACCGGGTACCCGTTAGCCCCAACAGAACACCATTGAACGACGCCGTTACGGTGGTGGAGGATGGCTCGTTTGGGGAGCAATTTTTCTTGGTTCCAGAACTGACCTGCATGATCAGAGTGTAATGATGACAGGCCACATCTATCGGGATGGCATTCTGGAACAACATGTGCATTTGTTTCGGGGTGCCATGGGTGCTGAATTTCTGTGTATGGATGACAACGTCCGTCCTCACCATGCGAACATTGTAGACGAATGCCTTCAATCGGAAGATATCACCCGTATGGATTGGAACTTTTTTTTTCTTTTTGCCATTGTAATGATTATGGGATAACACATAACAGTGGAGTAGCAACCATTTTATGAGTGAAGCTAATGTTTAATAAACCATCATGTTTTCCAAGTAAAAGAAAATATCTACAGAATATACATATTTTGCCTCAAGATAATTGGGATCGATTATTTTGAAGGGAAAAACAAACATGAATCAGACACTAGTTTGATTTGTCGTGAAAATGTTTTACTTAAAAATATAATTTTGCTCATCACTAAACCACGAAGCACAAATAATTTAATGACTCTTTTTCTTATGTGGATCTCTATCAAGACGAGATAAATTGACTTTCTTGAAAAATTATTTGCACCAGTATTTCGAATGCGGTAATGTGACAAAATGTAGAGGTAATAAAAGCATCATATAAAGCTTGTTACATTATATATATATATATATATATATATATATATATATATATATATATATATATATATATATATATATATATTTATATATATATGACAGGCCCCAGGCCTGCTGGTAAAATGAGGAGGGCATCATCTTCACAATATTCTTTTATTACGCTTCCATCATATATAATCGAACATGGCGGACCTTTTGCCGCGCAAACGGGTGGTATAAAAAACAACATCGCAGCGAGGAGACACCAGCCAAGTCCTTTTCTAGTATGCGTTCGCCTTCGTCAGCGCTCGTTGCGCCTTTTAAGAGGCTTATTTACTCACAAATCCTTACGCGATGGTAAAGAGTTCGCCCTATTTTCATTTATTACTTCCTTAATTTTGAACCTAAACTTTTCAAACCTGACAAATTTCCCCCCTCCGCTGAAGTCTGGCACAGCCAGATTGGCCAATTCTGACTGGCAAGTCCCCAGGGAAAAATTATATTTAAATGATATCAAATTCCCCAAATTAAATAAAAATCTAGAAGATATAATAATTGTGTAAAAGAGTGGGCTGGTGAATCCTAACATGTACAAAAAAAAATAGCAATAATGAATAACAAAGTATCAAAAATTTGGTATAAAACTTTGTGTTACATAGAATTGTTTTCTGAAAAATATCACACATCTAATACTTCCACTATGACTATAATAATAATGAGGTTAAGAAAAAACAACATAAGATAAAGATAATTCACATTAGACATTCAAAAATATAGTAGTGCTAAACAACATAACATAAGATCAAGTGAAATTCTCACTAAATGTGCACCAATAGTAAACAATGTTAATAAAGTGATAAATGTTGAAAAGTTACAAGTACTTCCAAATGGTATTGAATGTTGGAATAATGAGTACATAAATACATAGAAGAATAGGTATAGAGTAAATAACATGATTTTAGGAATAATGGTAAAGTAAATACATACAAAGAATAGATATAACATAAGTAACAGCAAAATGAGTTTAGGAATAATGGTAAAGTAAATACATAAAAAAGGACATATATGGAGTAACTAACAGCAACATGATTTTAGGAGCTCCCAAAAAAGAAAAGATTACATAACTATAACACAGAAATTTACCAAAATAAACACAACATCAACATTATATAAAATATCACTAGAAATATAAAATGCAAAAGAAAAATAAGGGTATTTCAGATATATCAAGTACAGGTAAAAGTTCAATCAATGTAATGTAATGTTTCACATAGTCCTGTCTTGGAAAAATCATAGTTCAATGTTCATCATCTAATTATTGTTTATCTCACAGTTCTTTTGTTTATTATTAGAATCTCTACTCAATCAATTCATTTCAAAAATATACAACCATAATAAAATCTTCATAACATCACATACTATATTTTAACTTTCAGAATATACTTATCACAAATAATCACAATGAAATTATTATAACACAATGTATCGTAAAATGACTTCATCACAATGTTTTCATACAGTCCATAATTCAGTTTTTTTTTTTTTTTAAATCGTCTTCAATAATGTGTTCATTATGAATAAAGATACAATACAAATTCAATTAAATTTTGATTTTCATAATGTAAACAAGTCTTAAATTCAAATTTTAAACACAGCTTTTATTATTATTTATTTTTAAATAACAATGCACTTCTTTTAAAATTGCAATGCACTTCTTCCCCCCAATGTGTTTGAGAAAATAAACTCTATAACAAATATAAATAAGAATTTAGCATAATTGGAAATTGGATTTTTTGAATGAAAAGGTTTTAATCTTGTAGAATGAACAATATCTGTTAATTTTCCTGTATATTGATTTTGTTTATCTATTTCATAAGTAACATTTGAGAGTTTTCTGACAACTTTAAAAGGACCATTATAAGGAGATTGAAGTTTACTTGAATTAGGGTATGAGAAATTTTGATATAATACTAAATCTCCAACTTTAAATTTTGCATCAACATGATGTTTATCATACCGTTGTTTATTTATTTTATGATGCTTAATTGTTCTGTTTACTGCAATTTGTCTAGCTTGTTGTATAGGTGGATAGTTTAATTTTACTTGATTAGGTAATGGCGAATCATATGGCAAAGTTCCAAACATTAAATATGCAGGTGGAAAGCCAGTAACATCATGTGGCGAGTTATTGTATTCATATGTAACTTGTTCTAATAATTTTGTCCAAGGAGTTTTTGTAGTTGGATTAACTTTACATCTTAATTTTGCTACTAATGTCTGATTAACTCTTTCATTCTTTCCATTGCATTGTGGTCTATTTGCTGAAGTTAGTAATTGTCTAACATTATGATGTTTTAAGAATTTCTTAAATTTAGATGAAGTGAATGCAGCATTTCTATCACTTAAAAGTTGTTTGGGGCATTCAATTGAAAAAAAAAATTTGTTTTAAGCAATTTGTATAAGTTTCAGAAGTGACACTTTTGGATGGAAATGTCCAAGCATATCTGGTAGCATGATCCAGAACAATATGCAGGTATTTCTTTTGTGAATTATGATAATTAAATCCTCCTACAGTGTCTAGTGAAATCATTTCAAATGGTTCTTCTGCTACAGGAACTTCTTGCAATAATCCATACTTTTTTGTGTAGACTTTTTATTCATTTGACATGTTTCAAACATTTAACAAAATTTGAAATGTCTAATATAATGTATTTCCAGTAGTAAATTGGGGAAATTAATTTTAACATCTTTTTTACACCTGGGTGACCAAATTGTTCATGTGCAGTTGTAATTAATTTTTCTCTCAAAGATAACGGTACTACAATTTTAATTAAATTCTTTTTCTTAACTGTTAATACATCATTAATTTTTATATATTTTGGATCATTAATCTTCTCTGAATTTTGGTATTTAATAATTTCATCAGTATTTAAAAAATGACAAATGGGTGATATATAATGGCATACAGGGTTCCTCGACAACATGTCTGCTTCAACATTTAATTTACCTTTTATATAAACTATCAAATATTCATACTGAGAAAGTTTTAAACTCCACCGAAATAAACGTCCAGTTAAATGTTTTACACTTTTAAGCCATTGTAAAGCAGCATGATCAGTATGTATTGTGAATTTGGATCCATGTAGGTAACAGTGGAGTTTATCTAAGGCATCTATAATTGCTAAACACTCTTTTTCTGAAATTGTATAATTTTTTTTTCATGTTTAAGTAATTGTCTCGAGTGATAAGCTATGGGGTAAAGTGTTCCATCTGGGTGTTGTTGTTTCAAGACTACGCCTATTGAATCCTGGCTTGCGTCACAAAACACATGACATGGATATTGTGAGTTGTATAATTTAAGTATAGGTTTTGATATTAAACAATTCTTTAACTTTTGATAAGCTTCTTGACATTCATGTGACCAATTCCAAATTGCATCTTTTTTAAGTAATTTATTTAATGGTACTCTAAGTTTTGCATAATCTTTAATAAATTTTTGATAAACATTGATGGAACCAAGAAATCTTTGGAGTTCTTTCACATCTTTAGGTGGTGCTAATTTTCTTATTGTTTCAATATTTGGATTACTTGGGGAATAATGACCTTGTGTTATTTCATATCCTAAAAATTTTATTTTTTCCTGTGCAAACTGACATTTTGATTTTTTAAGTTTAATGTTTTCTTTTTTACAAATTTGAAATATTGTATCTAAATGAGTTAAATGCTCTTCCCAAGTTTGTGAGAAAATTATTATATCATCAAAATAGTTTAAAGCAAAAGTTAACTGATATTTTTGTAAAATTTGTCTTATAGTTCAATGGAAAACAGCTGGGGAATTTTTCCAGCCAAATGGAAGTCTTAACCATTCATAGAGTACAAAATTAGTTGTGAAAGCCAGTTTCTCTGCGTCTTTTTCATGAATTTTAATGTGCCAATAACCACTTGTTAAATCGAGCGTAGAGAAAAATTTAGCATGAGTTAAATTATCAATTACAAAGTCTATCAGAGGTACAGGGGTGGAATCTTTTCGTGTGATTTCATTTAGTTTTCTATAATCGATACATAATCTTGATCTTTTCCCTTCATCCTTTTTTGTATGCTAAAGTTACAGGGGCAGCATATGGGCTATGGGAGGGTCTAATAAAACCTGCTTTTAACAATTCTTCTATATGTGTTTGTATTTCTTTAGATTCTTGTTGACTGTTTCTATAAGGGCGTAAACTTATAGGAAGGTCTGAAATTAAATGAATTCTTTGTGGCTCTAAATTGATACAACCTACATCATACTTATTTTGTGAAAATATGGTTTGAAATTTGTCAAGAAGTTGGGTTAAATCTTCCCATGGCTCACTAGTTTGTTTTGGTACTGTGTCCTCAACAACCATGGCTGGGTTAAACAATCTTTTCAGATCAGCTTCAGGGCTGTCTGATATTTGATCTAAACCTTTATTATTCTTAACGTTAATATTATCTTCATTATTTGCATTATAGTAGTTCATATTTTGATCATTATTAAGAGTTTTACAATATGTCCCATGATATGTTCTCAACTCACCAATACACTTATTTACAAATTTAATATTACTTAAATTTTTACCACATTGAAAAATACACATGTTACGAATACTAATGTCAAGCTTAAATAAATGTAAATATTCAAGTCCTAAAATAATATAAGGCAATTCAGTATCAATTACAAACAAATCTATTTGCTTAGATATACATCCAATATTCATATAAACTTTAATTATACCTTTGGGTTGAATAGTCCCACAAGTTTGATTTATTTTTACATTACTATTTCTTATAATTTTAATGTTTTTTAATTGTTTAGCTAAATTTATTGGAATTAATGACACATTGCTTCCGGTGTCAATTAGAGTACAAAAGTGCTTGGAACATACCATTGACTCAATAATTAGTTGTCATCCTTGCCTCTGGTTATTTTCGTTTCTGGGCGAGTACAGATTATGTCTATTCTGTTGTACAAACTGCCTAGGTTGACTGTTAAACTGTTGCCTCCCACTGACTCTCATCATGTGAGATTGATGTGTCTGCCCATGATTTCCTCTTGATTGGAATCGGTTCCGTGGATCAGTTCCTCTGTGTACACTACCGTATGCGTGATTCCATCGGGTATAACTTCCAGTATCTACCGGTTTTCGGTCTGCGCTGTCCGGTGTTACTGCGATTAATTGTCGCATGGTTGAGATCCATTCGCAGGGTGTCGAAATCTTCTTGATAACTAGGAACTTTTGATATTGCATGGGACTGGATAATGTCATATGTTCCACAATTGAACTGTCATCATAATTTAGTTTCTTCCCAACGAAAGTTTTTCCGTAAAAAGGAAATTAATTCTTTAGTGTCGTTTAATTTAAGCTTTTGAAATTTTCGAATATCCTCTTGTTTCGTCGCATCGAACACCGTCATTAATAATTCTTTGTTTTCTTGGTAAGACTTCAAATAATTGGTTTTCATACCAAAATTTAAGATAAACTCCTGTGAGATATCTAGGAATATTTTGCTTCTTCCATTGTTCGTCTTTTTGATATTCCAAACATTGTTGATCAAAACAGTCAAGAAAACTTTTAAAACTGCTAAACTTATTAAAGTGAAATTCAGGAAAAAGAATTGTTTCAAAGTGTTGACTGGTGACTCCTGCCGGAAAGAGTCGTCCTCCATGTTAGTATCGTTTTCAATGCAGTCGCCCGTTCGAAAAAAAAAAAAAAAAAATTTGAAGTTAATTCGTGGCATATTTTTCGGTTCATTAATTTATCCTGCCGGCTCTTGACAGGCCCCAGGCCTGCTGGTAAAATGAGGAGGGCATCATCTTCACAATATTCCTTTTTTACGCTTCCATCATATATAATCTAACATGGCGGACCTTTTGCCGCGCAACCGGGTGGTATAAAAAACAACAACGCAGCGAGGAGACACCAACCAAGTCCTTTTCTAGTATGCGTTCGCCTTCGTCAGCGCTCGTTGCACCTTTTAAGAGGCTTATTTACTCACAAATCCTTACGCGATGGTAAAGAGTTCGCTCTATTTTCATTTATTACTTCCTTAATTTTGAACCTAAACTTTTCAAACCTGACATATATATATATATATATATATATATATATATATATATATATATATATATATATATATATATATATATATATATATCGATGAACATATGAAATTGTAAAAGATAAATATTTGAAGGGATGTAAAAATTGTTAGAGTATATCTTAAATGCTTCCAATGCATGCCTTGATAAGTCAGTTGTTGGGATATTTTTTTAGTCTGGAATTCAGTAAAAAATCCTTGCTACCATCCTTCACTTGATAAATTTATATCTGAAATAAGAATGAGTTTGTCTTTGTGAAGACAAAAAAAATTCAAATTATTTGAGTACATAGAGCTTTTTTTATGACAGTAGAATGCATAAAAGGGTCTGAGGATCATTGATGAAAGTGGAAATCGAATTTTCCCCAGAACGGTAAAAAATGCATAAACCTATTTGTTCGTTGAGTTTTATACAATTTAATATTGTTTAAAAAATCCAGAATTATAAATTTTAAAATTTTAATCAATTTTTCGCTTTTTAAATGTTCTGGAGATCTTATAGTTTCTTCCTCTCCCCACGCACCATTAATCCTCATGTTGACGTCCACGTCATATAATTATCATTTGTATGCTACCAGGCTAAGTAAATGTTGACTACTCCTGGTCTACCACGTCCTCAGTTGTGAAACCTAGTACAACTGATGAAAGACAGGTAGAAGGATAAGGAGTACCATTCACCGTGTAGACGCGGCACACAAAATTATTTTTACAAATCATCTCTGAGATTCATGTGCCTAATAGAGGGTTAGCAAATGATAAATATTTTTTATTATTATATTTCTCCCTTTAAACATACACGAAATGTCTCCAAAAATGTAATTAAATTTAATTTTTAAATTCTATTTTCTATTATCTTAAAAAATTTAATGCCAAAATTTTAATTATATATATATCATTTTAATTATATATATATCATTTTAATGTTTATTTTAGTTCAAGAATATTGCTTTTAAATGCTGAAATAGATTTAATTTAATTTTAAAGCGATAATATATTACATATATTAACCGAGTTCCTGAATGTATTGTTGTTGAAAGGAAAATTGAGTTTACTATTTATTTAATACGCATATTTTTAGAGATAATGAAATGATTCTTCCTGTTCTGTTTCATTACATTGGCAGTTTTTATACTTGTTATTCTATAATGAGCGTATGTCAATATCAACATGCAAAAATTTATTTTGCTATTTGTAAATTGGGTTTCATCAATTTTTGTTTTAAATCAGTTTTAATAAATCTTCGTAAAATGTAATTGGAAACAGCCATAAGTCGGACTGGTTTAAAGTCCACTTTAGCTCTTCGTCCCCTTGAACAAGAGGAGCTTGATGTACATTAAAAAGAAACTACGATTGATTAGATTTGAATGTAAATCAAAATATGCATTATGCAATTATTAGAAATGTTCTTTGAAATTATTTTAAATGTATCTATTAATGTTGGAAATTGTTCTTCTCATATACTGCTTTGATTAAATATTTAATAAAATTCTGGTTTTCTAACTGTTAACATAATAGAAAAACTAGTCCGATTAAAGACGATTAATTCAGATAAATTCACAAGCCACACTCAATGTTGGACCAGACTCTTCCCACAAAGGACTCAAAACTGACATCTGTCAAAGCAAAACAGTACTATTAACAAACTCGGATCTTCTCATGAATCACCTTATATAAAAATGAATGTTTGTTTATGTAAAATCGCATCCCTCCAACAGCCTTTAACCGATCACTACGAAAATTGGCATGTACCAATTGGTTATAATTAGAAATAAACTTTCGCCTTTAGAACCTGTTCTAGTTCTCAGATTTTGATGAAACTTGGAATATATACTATACTGCTGGCCACCGTAAAGGCAGCACCCTGAATGAAGCATAAAGATAAAACAAAATTTACAACATGCATTACCGGAGGTCAGATATGCAAATGATTAGAATTTCAGCGCAGACGCACATCACGCGCGCCTGTGGTAACTCCTTAAATCGAGACTTAAGGATTGGAAATTTCAACGATTTCAAGTTCGGGAATTGTGACCTTTCTTGTGGTATTTTTCAAAAAATGACCAGTTATGTCTCGTAGAAAACCGCGATCGAATGTTCATCAAGTATTCGAGTTCGACAGAGGAAGGATAGTGGAATACCGAGATTGTGTGTGTGTGTGTTGATTATCTTTCAGGAAAATCGGTAGTCTTGTTGGACGAAACGAAACAACTGCAATGCGGACATGTGACCGTTGGATGAAGGAGGATATGACGGACTGACGTGGACGATCACATCCACCTCAGCGCACCACTTCATGAGAGGACAGGCAAATATTGCGCATGGCAGTGACGGATCACTCAGTCACATAAAGAACCGTAGTAAAGGAAATTGAGTCTGTAACACATCATTCAGTGTCTGCGCGTACCATTCGACGCCGTTTACAGCAGAGTGGGCTTTCCGCAAAACGTCCATTGATTGGTCTACCATTGACGCAGAACCACAGGCGTATCCACCACCAATGGTGCGATGAAAGAAGGATGTCGGCGGTAGAATGGAATGAAGTTGTCTTTACTGACGAGTCATGCATCTGTCTTCAACACCATGATTGTCGGATTCGAGTCTGCAGACACCGTGGAGAGAGGATGCTGAACAGCTGCGTTATGCACCGCCACACTGGTCCTGCACCGGGTATTATGGTATGGGTGTATTGTATATCACTCTCGCCCTCCTCTACTACGCTTTGCCGGTACTTTAAACAGCCAGCACTATATCTCCGAGGTGTTGGAGCCAGTTGTCCTTCCTTACCTTCAGGTCTTGGCCACAGCCATATTTCAACAGGATAATGCGCGACCACACGTGGCACACATTGACCAAAGGTTCTTCCTCAATCAACAGATTGAATTGCTTCCCTGGACGACTCGTTATCCGGATCTTTCGCCGACAGAAAACATGCGGTCTATGGTTGCTTAACGATTGACCACACCAGATCAACTTTGGCAACGTGTGGAAGCTGGTTGGTCTGTTGTACCCCAAGAACACATCAAAAGTATTTTTGAATCAATGCTGAGGCATGTTGCAGCGGTGATCTCCAACAATGGCGGCTACTCTGAATACTGATTCTGGCAGGAACCACACTTCACAGAACTCTATAAATTTAATCATTTGATAATTTTTAACACGTTACATACAAAAGAATTTTGTTGTGCTATCTCTAGTCTTTCTTCGTGTGGCATTTACGATGGCCAGCAATGTATATGGATCATGGGAAAAAGGTTTCAGCAATGAAAAAATTGGTACAAATTTTGACCACAAGGTGGCTTTTATCGGGTATTCCTTATGGAAAAATTCGTACAACATCTATATAAGAGAATCATTAAGCATGAGTTTTCATTGTTAGTCGTGCCTTTCCAAAAAAAGAGTGATCTTTACTGGTAAAACTGTTTTATCAGAATGGCAGCAACCACTTAGCTGATGTGCATGAATGTCAGCGTTTAATGGATCTGCGAATAGGCCCATTTGGTGGATTTATTTGAGAAAGGTAATTATTGAAATTTGAAAAAACTGGGAAATTTAGTGTGCTGTCCGGAAGAGGACAGAAATCAGTTGGGGCTGAAACTGTGGAAGTAGTCGCTACTGCTATGGTTGAAAGAGCCTCCAGTTCCATCTTTTTTTTCAGCAAGTGGTCAATCAGTGTCACGTGAGTTGGAGATTCCTTGGTCAATAGTACGAACAATTCTGCAATACATTTTGAAATGGTATCCGTATAATATCCACATAATGCAAACACCGAAACCTCAAGATCAGAAAATATGTCTTAAACCCACTTGCCGATTTTTGGTGAGAATGGAAGTTGATATCTTGGAAAGTTCTATGGTCAGGTGAGGCACACTTTTATTTAGATGGAGCTGTGAATACTCAAAATTGTTGCATATATGGGGTACTTCACCTTCAAATATCCTGATCAACAACTACTGCCTTCTTAATTACGTGACTGCTTGGTGTGAATTTACTGCTGAGTTTTTATTCTCTGACTTTATTTCTTTGAAATTCTCACTCGAAAAGGTCCTAAAACATGTTTTGTCACGAGTCCACGGTACAGTGAACTTCTTCAACGACAGATCATTCCTGATCTACTGGAACGACAACGCTTGCAAACCACTCTATTTATGCAAGATGGAGAAACTCCCCACATTGGGCACCAAGTCAAAGCACTGCTTAATGCTAACTTTGGCGATAATCGTGTAATATAACAACATTTTCTGGTTGCATTGCCTCCTTGTTCACCCGACTTAAATCCCTGTGATTTTTGGTTACAGGGATTTCTAAAAGACCATGTTTATAGTGGAGAAATTGGGACTTTACCTGATTTGAAAGCTAGCATTATACGCCAAGTGGCTAAAATGTTTCGTGATTTCCTTCACGCTACAATTGAAAACGTCATAAATCACTTTCAACACGTTATTGATGTGAATGGAGCACATATTGATCTTATTGTGTAATTGAATTAATTTTAATGATTCAAACATATCATTTAGACACCACATTTCCTCCTGGTGGTCGAAATTTGAATTATTTTTGTTGCAGAAATATGTTTCCCCATGGTCCTTATAGCATATATTCCATTAAAATATGATAAGCAGAACGGGTTCTGCAGGTCTCTGAATAGTTTAACTGTAATTATAACCACCTGGTATATGCATAATTTTGTAGAGAAGGTTTTTGTGCTATCATCTTTGTTGAAACTTCCCACCAGGTGCAGATACAGCAAATCAACTTTCGTGCCACTCAATCCATCGCCAAGTTGCCAACATGGTCGCTAAAATTATGCCAACGTTGCTCTATCTGCAACATTTCGCTATGCTTCTAGAGAATCACAATTATAATGTAAGGAATGCGAATATTATAGTTTTAACCTAAAATAAACACAAAAACTAATATTAACATGTTACATATATAGATATAAACCATTTACACTATTTTAAGCGTTAATTACACAAAATATGTAACAATGTGTTACTTCTGCTGAGCAAATATCAGCTTACGAGAGTGTTTTCAGAAATAAACCCACAAGGGAATTACGAGGGCATTATAAATAAAGAGAAATCCTTTTTATCAGTTATTAGATCTACAAACTTAAATTTTAGCAAATAGGATTTTTTGTGCTCAGCTGAGATATGCAAAAAGCCTTTTTTATTTGTTAATTTCCAATTCACGTAAAATTAACTCAATAAAATTTTCTTTATCCTTCAATCTGTATTGCTTATTTTTTCAATTCACCCTTGCGGTGAACAGATATACCAGCTAGTGTTAAATGGAAGTTAGTGAGAAGATTAAATTCTGAACCGTTTAAGACAATTCACACACCATGATTCTTGATTTAACAGAAAATAGTTTAATTTAGAAACATACATCTTACTCCTGAGTTTAATTGCTTCTAAAGACGGGTATAATTTTCGAAACTTCTCTACTGAACTCAAAAATATCTTGACACCATAAAATGGGTGCATTACATCTTGTCGAGTTTGCAGATTCCTAGAGGAAGGGGATATCCTTGTCATTACTAAAATTTATGAGTTATAATGAGGGCTGACGGGATAAAATACACAGCAGTCTCAAAACTTTGAAGTTGACATAGTATGGATTTAGAACGGGGCGCAGAGGTGATATTTGACTACTATTCAAAATTACGAGGCATTAAAGTGGAGATGATCATTATAAATTCCACGATTAAGTAATCAGACATTTTCATATAAGAAGCATAGAAACTTTTCTTTGTGTTCTGCAGTTAGAATCCTTTCCACTTTTAAGCATTTTCAAATGTGTAATTACTCGTTAATTTTGATATTTAAAATTAAATGTTAGTGTAATGTATAGTTAAGAAATAAAGCTGAATCATGTGTGTTGTATTAATTAGTGTTACTAAAACTAAAGATGTGTGTTGACTTCAATGCGTAAGAAGTAATCAATTCAAAATATTATATGCTATGAACCTGTTTTATCAAAATACTTTTTAGTTGGGAAAAGTTTATCAATGAGATCAGAAAACCAGCAGGAATGAGTGAATAACAGTTGCTACCACTATCCAAACATAAATAGAAGAAAAAGTTCTGCGTACACAAATTGTTTTTTTTTTATTATTATTTATACAATATTAGCATCTATATATATGTGGTTACTGATGGCAGTTGTCGCGTTGTATTAGCTATATCAATTTAAATAACAAACACCATTTTCAACATCTATTATAATTATATAAAAATAAGATAAAATTATGTTTCTAAAACATTTATTTATAAATGAAAACTGCTAAGACCTTAGGTATATTTTAAAGTATTAATATTATTATTGAGCAAATCAGCACTTTATTTAAACGAATTTGATGTTTGTTTTTCACTTCCGACTTTTTTTAGTTCCTTATTAAAATACTTCTTCTTCAATTCCTACTATTAGCTCATACTCTCTATATATGAATTTATTTATTTATCTCGGTGGAAATTTCAATCGTTAATAAAATACATTTTAAAACGTTCAACTGAGCTTAAATTTTATATCCATGATTACTTTGAAGGACAATACAGTAATTTAATTATAATTAATAAAAGTTAATTTATTAAAACTAATTCCTCCAATAATTACAAATACAGCTCATTGGCATCATTGTTGGCGACTTAGCTACCCTTTTTGCGACTTGTGTCGAAACTTAAAAAGGTTTCTTTTTCTCACGTTTTAAAGCATTCAGGTGAACTAAAATTTTATATACATGATAGTTTTGGATGACAATGCTATACTTTAATGATAATTAATAAAAATTAATTACCACTTAATGTTGTGATTCTGTCCTATGTATATACATATTTATATTAATCGTAACTATTTAATAAAAAGTTGCTAAAATAAAATATTTCTTTTTTGATCCAAGTAGGAATTTACTTAATTTTTTTATATATTACTTGTGTTTGATTCTTTCTTCTGTATGTAAGTGAAAGACGGGAGACTAGAGGTTTTGTCTGTATGAAGCTCAACTTTTTGAATGGGTTTTTTTTATACAAAAGGCTGGACTTTCCTTTTTAAAAATTGGTTCTAAAATATTTTGCTTACTGTAGAGTGAATTATTTTGGTTTTTCTTGGTACCTTTTTGACTTTCTGTGCCGTTGTAACAAAATCCGGCAATTATCATGAATCCCTTTGGAAATTTATTTGTACACTAGCAAAGACGTTTCATACAGTCATTCCCGTCAGTTCAGCTGTAGGAAATTGATTCTCTACTGCAGTTACTTAAATATACCCAATGCTCACCTAGTATTACCACAAATTTCTAATATTCAGCTGCTAGAGGTATATTATATAAAATTAAACAGTTTATTTTACTTTTGGCAGTATATTTTTGACAAAAGTTGATGAAAAATAGATTTAAACATCGTTTTTAACTTTAAATCTTAATGAATACTTTTACTTAAATTGCCGGAAGACATTATTATTTTCAATGCAATAAACTTTGAGTCGGTGCATTTTCTTTTAGCATCAGAGACTTCACTTTCTTGGTGCGTGAGTGAATATTAACGTCGCACTCTTCAGTTACAAGAGGGCTTTTGGTGAAAGACCTCGTAAGTTAGAACCATGGTCCAGTGACGTGGGTGACACTTGTGCTTCCTGTCTTGGCAGTTCCCTGTGTTCGATCATTCGTAGGCTTGGATTTCATGGTCATGTTTTCATTTTTACTTTAAGCCGTTTCATTTTTACTTCAGACATGTTTTTTCCTTTCAAATTTTAAATATTATAAAAATATACATCAAAAACGCTTTTTTTAGACCGCTTTATAATTTGTCGATGTGAATATTTTTCCCTTGAAAAGCGCAGTTACGTAACCTTCAAACCATCTACCAATTTTAGGAGTCGTTTACATAAAATAAATCTTTTATTTTATATTCCAAAAAAAGAAAACCTTGGCAAACGATTATTCTGAAACGTCCAAATTTTTATCACAAAATCTATACAAGAAAATAAATTACAAGTTTGCTTTCATAGAGTGCGTGGGCCTTTCTGTGTATTTGCATGCAACATAAACAAAAATACTACATCCTAAAGTTATTTAGGAAAGTAGGTGCTTGTTTTAAATATTTATTTTTTTCTGATTTCTTTATTCATCACATACACAAAAATGGAACCTCACTAGGAATCAAATTTGTAGGGCAAGGACTACTATTTATTTTGACAGGACTGTCGTGTACATGCAAATGAACATCTTTTGAAAAAGGCATCCCGATACTTGGTTTGTTACCAAAATACCAACTGCTCATTGTCCTTAAAGAAAGTACACGTAGTGATTTTTTCGCACAAGTCAGTGTTTTTGTTATCTAAAGTCACAGAAATTCGTAGCTCCCTTGCTGAATTATAGATGACTATTTCCATGCCTTTTGAGAGAAAAGCCATACTTATATCTTAAAGTAAAACTAAATTCAGGTTTTTATGTATACTGGAAGTTTTAAATTAAATCTGTTTTGCTAATAGCAATTACTACATATTAACTAATCATTGAACAACTACCTTCCCTAAAGAGAAAAACATAAAGAGGAGAAACATGTCATAATAATGGGAATAAACAAAACATACATACAAAGTTCTTTATGAAATCTAAATCAAATTACTAAATTCTACTGTATATCAAAATATAAAATTAATCATGAGTCACAATAGCATATTAAAAAAAATGTGATTACAGGTTATATTATGCTAAAAATATACACTAAATACGTACAAAAGATTTAAAAGCTAAATGTACCACACTGAGACTCTTAATTAGGACTATAATATTATCGAAACACCTAATATATACACTTTAAATAATGAGCAATGTAAATAATTAATTGATAGTTAAAATCCCTATTGAGATCATTAATTTATGATCCCCAGGAGTAGTGACTTTCTTAATATAACCAAAATATACAATACTACCTTCAAACATTTAAATTATGCTTATTTAAAAATTTTTAACAATTAGGTGACCAATATAATTTTTAATACCCTTTTGAAAACTTTAAGTATAATGATAAGGAAATTTGCACAGAAAGAAAAAAATCTATTAACAAATTGTAATCTCAAAAAATATACACTTTAAAATCACCAAATAAAACTTCTTGAAGGCTATAAATATATGAAATAAAGAAAAAAATAGCTAGATCTGAAAACATTACATATATCAGAGTTCAATAATTAAATGAGGTTTCTCCCCTTCTGCTTGATAGTAGAAATTACATTTTTTTCAATATTTAAATTTAAAAAAATTATTCATCAACTCATTATAATAATAATAACTAAGAATTTCATCATTTACTCAATGAAGCAATTATTTATAGCAAATTATTATATATCAATTATTTATAGCAAATTATTATATAGCATATATTTTAAAATGCACCTATATATATTTATCCATATTGTTATACAAGCTGCTGCTTCCTGAAAGTAGAAATGATGTTTGACTATTTAATTTTCAAAGGTATTTACAACAGCAGATTGAAAGAATTATAACTAAAAAAATTTCATTATTGAAACAAAAAATATATATACTAATATCTTAAGAAGCATTAAAAATCATATTCTTTAATATTACTGTACACAAAAAATTTATTGCATCTAATCACAAATTTAATTTTTCGTTTTCTTATTCAAGTACAGGAGAAGATTTCAGTAACGCATACTCTGGATGAGATAGTTTTTCTTCAAAATAACAGATAACCTGTAAACATCATTCGCGCACTTCAAAACACGACATAGAATATATTCGTATTTAACATAAAATATCTGAAATATTTCTTAAGCATGCTACTTTCTTAATCATTTACGACGGCATTCTTAACACATGAATCGACACAATTTCAATTAGGATTATTTTCTTCAAATAAAATCGAGCACTTTCCCATTGAGTATCAGGGTGACACTACAACTTTCCTGATGACAGCAGTAAGTTACCAGTCCTTATTGGGATTGCCTTTATTTTTCATTACAGCTCCACATCCATGTTTCGTTTAGCTTAAAATAGTTTTAATCTCTTCCTTCGTTGATACATGATGAAGTAAACAAGTATATTTTCAATTAGTTACTGTTTATTTCATGGATATCTCATTCGGACAAGGTTTTTAATGGTGTCAGGATTTATTGATCAAATTGATTTCAGGACTATTTCCTTGCCAGAGGACAACAATGATGTTTAATCAAGAACCAATGACCTTAAATGAAAGAGAAGATTTGACACTAAGAAAGTTACGAGAAAGTGGTCTTTCCTACATTAAAATTGTAAGACAGGTGGGTGATTCAGAGACTACATCTAAAGACTCAGTTTTATTTAAGATGTCAAGAGACAAATTTAATAAAAAACAAAGCAGAAAAAGACAAAAAAAGATGCACCATACCTGTTGATGAGAGAAAAAAATAGAATGTCTCCAAGATAAATGATTGTCATTAATGTTCATTAAAAAATATCTGTATGATGCTGGTGTTTCTAACAGTTAAAAAACAATCAGGAAAAGATAAGTAGATATTAGACTTTGAGGTTGTATATTACACGAAAAAATAGTTTTTTCATTTTAACAGCTCTAAAAAAGACTTCAGTGGTCAAGAAAACACATAAATTGGACAAGTGATTCGTGATCCCAAGTTATATAGAACGATGAAACCAAGATATTTGTATTCGGTAGTGATAGCTTAAAATGTATAAGACCTAGAACTAGAAAAGTGTTACATTCTGATTGCATCCAGGCTATTGTGAAGTACCCATATAGTTTTATGATTTGGTCATGCATATCAGCAGATGGGTTCGGTTGCCTTCCTATCATTGATGGGACACCGAATGTCAGAAAATACGTTGACACCATTCTAGAACCCAAACTTTTACCCTCCATCAGGGATCTATTTACCAACAATGCTTCATTTATTTTTCTGCAAGATTCTGCTCCTTGTCACAGTAAAGTAATCGGAAAACTGGTATCGTTCTATGACCCCCTGAGTTTTTGTCCTGAACTGGAAACAATACGTACTTAAATCCTATTGAATATGTGTGGCACCTTTTAAAAACTCTTGTCTGAATGAGGTAACCATGAAATAAAACAGCGGTCGCCAAACCTTTTGACTTCAAGGACCAGCCAATTCAAAATTTAAATCTCGTGGACCACTAATAGGATTTTTGAAATGTCAAAGTATGGTTATGACTCGAATACGTTTCATTGTATCTTAAAACTTAAGTTAACATGATGAGTAAGTATACTCCCCGCATTTTTCTGGGAATCAGCGATATTTTCTCGTGGATCACTAAAAGCCCATGGAGCACCATTTTAGGGACCTCTGAAATAAAATGGAACTAATTGATGATATAATAGTTTCCTGACATCATGTAATAACAAAGTTTCCTGAATCACGTGAACACTATTTCCAGCTCAATGAAACATCGATATTAAGCTGTAATAAAAAAATAAAGTCTACCCTATTAAGCACTGATAACTCATTGCTATCCTTAGTATATAATACATATTGATAGCTGTTGTAGTATAACTGTTTTCCACTGTAAATGTTTGAGTTTTTTTTGTATTGAATTCAGTATTAAATTATCTTTAAAATGGTATAAAAGACTGTATTTTCAGCAACGTAACATTTTCTATAAGCACACAAACTTGCAAATTGTATTGTTTTAATTAGTTCCTATATATATATTTCTAATTATATACATATATGTGTGGTTTATATTACAATTTATGTTTTGTAGGCTTCAGCTATAGCAATTTATTAGTAATACATGTCTCTGTAGCAGAGAACATTAACTATATATACACATATTATAAAAAGTGTCGATATGACAATAATTACCTTCGGTATTACTGAAAGTTTCAGTAAAACGTTACCATAACACATATGTAACCAGTATAATGCAATAAAAACCTCTTACGTAAGAAATATATGCTGTAGTACTTCTGTTATACTTTTAAATGTTACGTAATAAAACCCTACAGGAGAATTAATGCTTCCTTAAAAAGTGAAGGGCTACTAGGAATGAATCCAATTCTAATGTACCCACGGCTATCCTCGTAAAAGAAATATATCCTTTTTAATATGTAGCCTGTCCTTAAAGATGATAGCTGCTGTCTGTCTTCAAAAAATATTCGTAGTAAATGGGTTTTTCATGGACACAATACAAGAGTAATTGGCATTTTATAGATTAATGGATTAGGATTATTAGCTTTCAGATATTGAGAAAAGCTTTTATCTTGACCGGTGTAATTTGCCTTACTTGGAAAGAACAGAATTTTCTTTATTAGTTGCTTCCTCTTTTGATAACAAGGAAAGACAATGCACGCAATATAGTGCATTATCTAATGTCTTATCCAATAAATGTTATGTTATGTAAGAAAATGAGTTTTGTCTCAAAATCGAAGAATAAAATATTAATTATGGTTTGATGGTGCAATTCACTCACCTTGCTTTGAAACGACAACTTATTAAATTATCATTTGGAGCATATTCGTCAAATATTCATATTATTTGAAACATATCCCCATTTTTAGCATTCAGCATTTCAAGAGGAACTATGTTTCTGTTTTAAAATCATGTGTTTTTAAGCAACGAATGTTAGCATATTGAAGGATGAAAACTTTTATTTATGTGGTTATTTATATGTTATCCTTAATTTGCGAAAATTTATTTTTAATTTGTTAATAAATTTGTAGTTTTAAGTATAAAATATTAACAAATGAAATCTATTACACTGTCTATGAAAAATGAATAATAATATATTTTTTTTTTTTTTCATTTAAAATGTCAGATTAATAGATTAATATTGAAAAGATCAATATCTTGTGCATGAATGGTAATGTAAGCCCTATTGTACATTTATTTTCAGTGTTGTTAAATTAAAAAGTAATATTTTGTATAAACTATGTTACCTCGCAAACACTTCCCTACATGCCAGAGAAATGTATGGAGCAGTGGTTGTTTCCCTTAGTGACTAGTTTAAAAAGGTATTTATTATGATATCTTGTGTTATTTTTTATGTATTTAAATTTACGTAAATTTATTTTTCTTCTTTATTTCTCTTTCTTTCTATCTTTCTATCTTTTCTGATTTACACAAATGGATTTTTCTTTCCATACTTTTCATTTTTCTAACTTCTTTATGTTTTTATAAATTTATTATTTTTACGGGTAATTACAGTGGTGGCAAAAAGTCCTGAAAACACTCGTTTTTCTGCGTAATTTTTCTGTTTGACTTCATTTTTCGTTAGGAAATTGTCGCTCTATCTTAAATATTGTTATTGATTTTAATGTATTTTTTTATGCTGATTTCAAATCTGTTTGTAGATTTTATCTAAAGTAAATAGTTCCATTGATATGTTGAAAAAACCTTGACAATAAAGCATAAGGGCACTGTAAGAATGAATGAGTGTGTTTTCCACCAATGAAATGCTCCGTTATTTCAACCAATCAGAGAGCATTAGCGATAAAGGGTTGAAAGAAAAAGGTGAAACGTGGTTTATTGTATTGAATGCAGTTGTGTGCTTGTGGAAAATAGTGCATTGAAAGTAATTTGAAGTGCATTTGGGGAAAACATTGGAATCATGGCTAAATTTCCATATCTGCCTGAGAATAAAAGGTACAAAATAATACATTTGAAGGAAGAAGGTTATTCTATGCACCAAATTCCTGCTAAAGTACAATATGGCCTTTCTACTGTTGTGAGACCTTGAAAAGATATTCTGAAACAAATTTTATTGCGGACAGGGGGTGATCAGGACGACCAAGAAAAACATCTTTATGTGAAAACAGGTTATTGCACAGAATTTCACTTTCAAATAGAAAGCTTAATTCCTCGCAAATTTTGAAACAATGGACTTTGAAATCAAATGTGAGTGTGTGCCCAAGAACTGTTAGAGGAAGACTGCTGGAAATTGGGTTACGAGGCTGTAAAGCGCGCCCAAAACCATTACTGACTGAATTTTAACGCAAGAGGCGATTGACGTGGGCAAGGGAACATTCATTATGGACTATTAAAGACTGGGAAAAAGTAATATTTAGTGACGAAAGTTAATTTTGTATTTCTGGCAACCAAAGTAGTGCCTATATAAGACTACGTACTCATGAGGAATTCAGCCCTCAGTGTCTGAAGCCCACAGTAAAGTACCCGACAAAAGTGATGGTATGGGGTAGCATGTCTTCTTATGGTGTTGGAAGACTTCACATCGTTAGAGGAACAATGAAAGCCCTGGATTACATTGAAATACTACAAAATAAATTGCTACCAACTGCGAGAGATCTTTTTGGGAATCAGTCATGGGTTTTTTAGGACGATAATGCCCCTTGTCATTGTGCAAACGTTGTCCAGAAATGGTTGAAAGACCATACTGTGAATAGAATGAATTGGCCAGAACAGTTTCCCGATCTTAATCCGATAGAGATCTTATGGTTTAAAATTGATTATGAAATTTCAAAGAAAAAAACCTTCAAACAAACGTAAATTAATTGAAGCTTTGATATTTTCCTTCAACCATATTGTCACGAATGATCTTTTGAAATTAGTGCATTCCATGCCAAAAAGATGTAGAGCCGTAATTAAAGCAAACGGCTGGCCCATAAATTATTAATTTTTTAACATGTGAAAACAATGTAATTTTCAAAATGCGTATTAAATATACCGTATTTGTCAATTTTCGTGTTATTTTTTTTTGCATATTATGCTTATACTGTTTGCACATATTGTTTTATTCTGCACATATTTCACATTATTGTGTTCAGGCAGCTTTATTACAAATAATATTTTAGTCATTAAAAAACTAGTAATAGACTTGAAATCAGCATAAAAATACATTAAAATCAATAACAATATTTAAGATAGTGCGATAATTTCACAATGAAAAATGAAGTCAAATACAAAAATTACGCTAAAAAATGTGTGTGTTCAGGAATTTTTGCCACCACTGTATAAATTTTCAAAATAATTTTTGAGTAATCGTTCTTTCTTTTCAAATTGCATGCATTCTTAATCATTTATCAATTGTTTTCATACGCGTTATTTGACAATTTTTACAACTGAATTGGTTTTTTAAATATTATGTTGAAAAATTGATTAATTTTTTTTTAAAGTGGCATTATAAAGTTTATGGTATACTTCGAAGAGCATCATTATGCTTCGAAATTATATTAAAATTAAAATTATCAAAGTAATAATTAAAACAGTAGTTTTTTTTTCATTTTAAGAAATTAAATAATATAACTATAAATGATTGTAGTTTTTTTGAAAAAAAGGTTTTGAAACAGTTCAATACTTTTGAAAAATGATATAAATCTCTTTTGAAATCTAAGAACGTATTATTTCAAAATGAAAGCAAGCAATTGAGTGAATTATACTTAAAATTTGTAAAATGATTTATATTATTCTTAATTTAAATTTCGTACATGTTAATTAAATTAAAATTACACAGGATAAACTTGTAGAATGTTCTCAAAGTGACATTGTCTTTTTTTTGCTTTTTTTAAATACATTCATGACTTAACTTTCACACTTAAAACTAGAAAAAAAATCCCATGAAAACGCTTTCCTTAGATCCATAATAATTTGATTAAAATGTTTTTTTTATGAAAATTAAATAGAAATTACTTATTTAATTAGCTTATATTTATGAAACATTGAAACTGTATAATGAAACAGATTTTTTAAAAAATATTAATGTCTAAAATTATTATGATGGAAGAAAATTGTAAACATAATTAATTTTAGTTTTTCAAGTTTCATTTCTTCATATTGAAGCATATTATTGCAATTAACCTTGATCCCGCTGACAATTGAAATATATGCAAGAATCAATTGAAAACAGTGGGTGGAGGGGATTTTCTGGAACCTAAATAAATTTTTTCAATAAAATTAACACGTTTTTCCCCTTAATTCTCGGCAATCTCATAACATTTTCAAAAAAAAAAAATCAAACCTTCATAAATGATAGGAAAATAATAAATCAAACTTTTTCAGAAGTGTTATGAAAAAAAATTAGTTGACTTAGTGCCAGAAAAATGTTATTTAACAGGACATTTGGCCTAAGAACAACAAAATTCTGAGTATTTACGGATAAACATTTTTGGTATTATTTTTATGCGACCTTCCCTAGTATATATATTTGTGACGGGCTTACGCGTCTTTTCTTTAACATGTCCTTTGGGTTCTTTGAGGCCAAGTTAATGACAACTTTTTTCCAACCAAATACAAAAAGTGAAGTGTGAAAGAAAGATGCAAATTAGGAACCTTTTAAATATCAGACGTTAGAGTACGCGCGATGGCAATTTGAGGAATGTAAACAGTCCGTGGTTCTAGATTGAAGAAGTTTTAGATAACGTTACTTGGTGAAGAATAGTAATTATACGTGATAGAGATCCATTAATCAAGGTGCGTACCACTGCACACGAGTTATCGCAAGACCTCATCTAAAATTATTGTCTTACTGATACTAAAACAAATTAGGATTGATTATTTAATATTAGGATCAGTGATTGTATAAGAATTGAGTGTAAGCGAATCAGTTATTGATAGTGGTCCGAGTTAGGTTAATTCCTCTCACATAAATCATTATAATCTAATTTGTTAAAGGTTTAAGTTGAATATCTTAATAAAGTCATATTAAGATAATGTTTCCTTCTTTAGTTAATCCAACGCCTCTAGCTCATGCTGATACTCAAAGAGATATTCACTCCAGGGGAGGGTATCACAATGACCCCCAAAAATATTTACTTTATATGGCCCCGAGATGAGAACCGCGAGAGGGTTTAATGTTTTAACCGAAGTGTACTTTTCTGAGTCTAAGAACGTCACCGAGTTTTTGGAGGGTATTGACAATCAAATCAAATTACTTGAGATACCCAGTGATTTATCGTGTGCTTATTTGAAATGTCATCTCATGGGGAAGGCCCAAGATTGGTATCAGATATTCGGATCAGTGTTAGTGCAGAATACCTCCACGGACTTTGCGCAGATCGAAAGCAGCAATGTCGAAAGCATTCCCTGCCATCCAAAATAGAAAAGATTTAGAGGCCAGGTTTTACGCGTCTCAACAGAAACAGAACCAGGAGCCGACGGATTTTGTTTACGTTTTATTAAAGTTGAATAAAAAGTTAGAACTGGGGATGTCAGAGAAAGCCCTGTTACATCATATTTTTGTTAGACTTCAACCACAAGTCCAGGATTAAGTGGAAGTTCAAAATCCGGAAAACACGGTTCAATTTTTGGAGGTCTTAGCTAAGTTTGAGGAAAGCTATTCATGCAAGGCAATACGGGGTTCGAAAAATAGTGATTACATGGAAGAACGAGGGTGGAATGAGTGTAGGATGTATAATAATGGTAATAATCGATGCAATTGGAGAATCTCTAAAGTGGTGCGTAAACCGATTAATGGTAGAAATGATTATAGGGGTAACTGCGAGAATAGCCGTCAAGAGGAAATCAGTGGTTCGAGAGCAATAATAGATTTCAGAAGGATGATCGAAGATTTAACGATAGAGGATTTCCATTTAGAAATGGAAATCAAAATGATAATTTTAGTAGAGGGGACCACAGAAATAGGAGTTCGAGTGAAAATTTTAGTCGATCCGATAGAAGGCAAAGAGTACGATTGCATGATTTGAAAGTTGGTAATGTTCAGAGTGAGCAGACGCAGTCGGCAAATGAGGTTCCGATTAAACTTCAAATTAAGGAGGAATTTTAAAAATTAAACTTAAGATGAATAGTGAAAATACAATTTTAAGGAAAATATTGGAAATTAATGCTGAGAATGAATATTCGAAGTTAAAATTTAAATAAGGCGTGGAAAGTTAGAAGTAGAAAAATAAAGTTTAGACACGTAATTTTTTAAGGGCTTTTAAGACCCTTAAATAAATAAAGTTTTACTTCTTCGAGGGGATTGTGACGGGGTCACAAGTCTTTTCTTTAACATGTTCTTTGAGTTATTTGAGGCCAGAATTAATGGCAACTCTTTTCCAACCAAATACAAGAAGTGAAGTGTGAAAAAAAGATGCAAATTAGGAACCTTTTTAAATATCAGAAGTTATAGTAAACGCGATGGCTTTCACCTAAATTATTAATAAAATTCTACTGATACGACAATTTCCAAGTGATTAGAAAATAGAGAATCGTTTTTCCAATCCACAAGCCTGGAAAAAATGAAAGTTCTCCAGATTCCTACAGACCTCTATCATTATAATCGTCACTCAGTAAAATTGCTGAGTATGTAATATTGAATCGGATTCATTCTCATATCTACAACTCTAATTTTCTTAATCCTAATCAATTTGGTTTTACCAAACAACTCTCTACCTATCATTCGTTACTCCGACTCACGGAAAAAATTTCCTCGGGTTTCCAGAGGGGCAGGACCACTGGTGCTGTCTTTCTGGATATCCAAAAGGCATTTTGACTCATTTACGAACTTATAACTAACAACTTCACTCCTGCTATCATTCATATATTAAACTCTTATCTAATTAACAGGAATTACAGAGTCAGAGTCAACGACACTCTTTCAATTACAAATCACGTTAACATTGGAGTAACTCAGGGTTCCTTATTGGGCCCTGTGTTGTTCAATATTTATGTTAATGCAGTGCTTCTCAAACTTTCAATACTGGCGCCCCCCTTTTCGATCACAATTTTTATCGCGTCCCCCTTATAGATTACTAAGGCACTGAATGCAATAATAATGCACTTTGACGCTAAAGCTACAGTAGGCGGTCTTAATTATAAACCATACAAATTAGTAACATAAATATTAAAATTTTGTATGCTACTTTTGAGCAAAAAATAAATAAATAAAATAATAGGATAATTATTATGTTATTTTTCCTTTCTCTAATTTTGAAATTGAACATATTGCAAAATGTGGTAGCTGCTTAGAAGACAAAATATACATACCTGCTAAATATAGAAAATGAACTCAGAGGGTGAATTTATTATCATAAGTATTTTTCTTATAAAAACTTTACTGTGAAACACAAGCCCATGGAAGTCATTAATACTTATTAAATCTGTTCTTAATTTAGGATTAATTAATTAGTTATAAAATACACTGTGCAACACTGATACATTAAAACTATACCGGCTGAAGTGCCCGCTCTTTGCACGAGTTCATTTATAAAAAAAAAAAAAAAAACATTATTGATATAATAGCTGAGTTGTAAGCAGTGCAACGCCAAATACTCGACAGTATTTACAAAAATGTAAAATGATTTTTTTAAATGACTGCTCAAATTATCATTAGTTTTAAATGAATGGTAATTTTAAGCCTCACAGAATTAGCATTTATATTTAATGTTAAATAATGAACTATAATATAAAATGCCGATGAAGAATAACTGTATTATTTTTAATATTTAAAGCGAAAACACTTCAACATGTTTTAACCCCGGAGCAGACACGCACTCGATGCAGTCGAGCGGGGCTATTGAGTCACCCGAATCCTTTTTTTTATATAATTATTTTATTGTACCGGATAAAAATCATGATTTATGGGAATAATTTAATTATGAGAAAGTTTACTTACCTACTTTCATGGGCTTTTCAATTTTTCTTAGGTAACAAATAAACAGTTTTGCCAGAATTAACGATTTCGTAATCTGTGCGTCCCGCGCGACCACTTCCGGGTAAAAATTGTATTCATTACGATTATATGGAATTATGTAAAACATTTTTCGCGTTATGCTTCATATGTATAGAAAACTCGTAAAAATAAGTGTTGGCCAAGTAATCGCTCTAAGTGTGTGTGTGTTCTCCGTGTTTTTCCAAATATCATAAAAGTCTTTTGCATGCAAAAAGCCTACATTACTTACAACTTCCCTAAATGAGAAACAAACACATAAGACAGAAGTCATAACTAACTGTACCAATAACTTAGAAGGTTAAACAGATTACAGCTATAATGTGCAGTATTTCAAAAATAATGACAGTGATGAATTTTTTATGTTCCTAAATTTTTTCGATTCTGCGTTTGGGGTTTGTTTTTTTCTTTGAAAGAGTTGTATGTTAGGTATAAACATAAAACGTAATAAAAAAATCTCTCATCATGAGATTACAGCAAATCAAATAAAAGTTTTTTTATTTGGTTATAGGATCAAATATAGCTAATTATGTATTAAAGAAGTTTTTATTTTTGATGACTTAATGTTGCGCGCGCGCGCCTATAAATTATATTAGAGTAAAATTGCATTTTTATTATTATGTCTGAAAGTATTTTGTTTTAATTCATTCCAGTAAATTAATTATTTTAAAATATTTTACTTTCGATATGCTCGCACTTCCCTCGTAGGGTTATCACGCACCGCAGGGGGGTGCACCCCACAGTTTGAGAAACATTGTGTTAATGACATCCCATCACACCCCACGCACAAAGATTAATCTTTACGCAGATGACACCACGATTTCTGCCACCTACAAAAAACATAAAATCTGTTTCAATAGCTCTAAACAACAACCTGGCCCTACTAGAAAACTACTTCAATAAATGGAAAATAAAGATTAACCGTAGCAGTTTTATTCACAAAAATTCGCAAAAAATCACACCACCCACCATATATTCCACACCACTACGTTGGTCTCAAATCACTAAGTACCTTGGTGTAATATTTGATAAAACGCTCACTTGGAAACACCACATTCTACACGCGCGAGATAAAATCCGAATAGCGTTAAGACAAATTTACCCCCTAATTAACCGGAATTCCGATATGTACCTTTACAACAAGTTACTTCTCTACACGGCCGTTTTGCGACCAATTCTGAATTACGCGTGTCCTGTGAGGGGCTATGCTGCGAAAACGAATATCAAAATTTTAGAAATTGCACAAAACTCAATTACTAGATGCATTGTACGAGCTTGCATGTTTAATTCGAACGCTAATATTTTTAGAGCAACCAAAATTACCTCCTTTAAAAACTACATCCAGATCCTCGCCAAAAAATTCTTTGATGATCTCCCCAACATTAATAATCCCAATATCGCAAATCTTGAAAATTACACCCCCCTGAATCGACATAAGAGACCAAGGAGAATTCTCCTAGACATTTATAATCCACCCTAGTTTTCTTTTTTTTTTTTTTCATTCACCGTTTCGGTGAATGAACCCAATTGCTAAAATTTCCTCTTTTCAAAATTATTTTTATTCAACTCTAACTTAAATTTTCTGCACCCAAACAGGCAAGCTCCCAAAACTTTCCCTCAGTAAATTCTTAACCCAACCCCTGCACAGCAACTTAAGAGGTTTCTCACTTGCTAGTATCATCCAATAGAAGTGCTTCCTCTCCACTTACAGAACTGCGATCCACAATCTAACCGACAGAACACCAATCTTCAGTGCAGACAGCTTCTGCTCCCACCAAGTGATGACGTCCCATAGATGACACGAGACCAACATCAGACGCCGACATCGTAAATCTTCCCTGCCACTGGAAAACACACTGCTTCCTGAGAGTTGATGCAGACAGATCAGGCTCCGACATAAATTATCAGGACTGACAACTGAACCGCAGGACTCCCAAAGATGATCTTGCATCAATTAGACTCAATATGAACAATATTAGACATAATTGAACAATATTTGATGTAATAGACTCTATTTTTCAGGGACTTTCTAATCCGTTTTTCCACATTAAGTCCTCTATACTTTTTCGATATGGGACGAAGAGTTTTATAAAATCCAGTACCCAATGACCCCCCGCTTTCCTAAACGCGATGGCAGTTCGTGGTTCTAGATTGAAGAAGTTTTAGATAATGTTACGTGGTGAAGAATAGTAATTATACGTGTTATAGATCCATTAATCAAGGTGTGTACCATTGCACACGAGTTATCGCAAGACCTCATCTAAAATTATTGTGATCCTTTACTGATACTACAACAAGGTAGGATTGATTATATAATATTAATATTAGGATCAGTGTGTGATTGTATTATAATTGAGAGTAAGCGATTGAGTTATTGATAGTGGTCCGAGTTAGGTTAAATCGTTGTTATAAATATATTGTGTATGGTGTGTTTGGCCATCGTAGATTCTCTCACAGAAATTATTATAATCCAATTTGTTAAAGGTTTAAGTTCAATATCTTAATAAAGTCATATTAAAATAATGTGTCCTTCTAGTTCTTCAGTTAATCCTACGCCTCTAGCTTGCGCTGATACTCAAAGCGATAATCACTCTAGGGGGGATTATCACATACTTCAAAAATTAATAGTTTTTTGCTTTTTTTTAACTTTTTATTAATTGCTTAGTGTAATTATACTAATTTATCTGCTAATTACTATATAGACATAAAATAAAAAGTTTTATTTCATTTGCGAATGTGCTTAAATATTGTCCATATAATTCATCGTGTAATAATTACTATTTAAAACATCATGATACATTTAACCCTTTTTTACCCAGTAGATAAGTTCCTTAGAAAACCTGGAAGAAAAAACCTGTAAATAAATACATGCTATGTATTGTAAATGTGGGGAGATGTTCCACAGCTTTAAAAAATTGTGTAAAATGAAAGATTTCTAAATATTTTCGCATAAAACCGTGTATAAAAAGTAATAATAAAATCCATTAAACGCATTTATAAAACAAAAACTATTCATTTTTATTAAAATAAAAGACATTTAATTGTGTGCACAGTGAAAATTCAGTCTAAAAGTACATACAACTTATAAAAACCCAAACTGAAATTAGGAATAAAACTACTAATTTACAGCTGCTCATCGCTACTTGATGAAAATGTGCACGTTTGTTATTAATGGCCATGGAAATAAAAATGGGCGCTCTACGTCAAAACGATGAGTAAGGAAATGTTCCAAACTTGTAGTATTATTCAGGCCCTGGCTTATATAATTAGCTGTTAATAGCTGAACCTCTCCTTCGACTTCACAATTATCGACTTTTTTAATATCATAAACTGAAATAAATTCGATAAAATCGTTCTTATTCAAAGGGCACAAATCTACAAATGTTTGTTATATTCCTTCTAAAACAAAACAATCGTTTAATTCGTGTACCCTGTTATTTCAAATTCATGTAAAAAATAAAGTGTAAGAAAAAAGTTGGATGTATACTGTGTGGAAGTGGAGATATATTCAACGAGTACCAATTTTTTTGTATAGAGAGTTATATATATTTTTGATATGAGAAGAGCAATTTATGCAGAAAATTTATAACACATAACATCACAACAAGTATCTCAGTTTGTTAATATATAAAAAAAACTATATAAATAAATAATTTCCATCTCTTCTCTCTCCCTTTGATGTTTCTATATATATATATATATAAACAGCGAATTAATAACCATTCCTAGAAGAAGTTTAAAGTAAATTGATTACTTTGTAAGATATTTCGAATTTTTTCTAAACAATTAATAAAAACATAAATAAAAATACTTACTCACTTGTTTGGAATAAAAAACTATGCATTTATGTATTATTCTACAAATATACACACTTGATTCTCATTTGAAAGAATCAGACACTGTACGTGACTCGTCTTTGAAAGTGAAATCATTTTTCACAAGAAAATGAGATTAGACGAAATTCATAGGAAAACTTTTCCTTGCATATTAGATCATATTTCACGTTTACGTCAAAATAATTCCGAATATTTTTTTTCAAAAAATGAATTTTCAATGAAATAAATCAAATCGTGTGTTAAATTTTTTTTAAAGTTTTCGGTTTAGGAATTTTATCACTTTAGTTATTTCTATGTTAAGGTTAACTTGCGCCGTTTTATGATGAATTCTTCTTTAGTTTAAACAAGTTGAATCACATTTAGATTATTCAAACATTTTACTCAATTTTAATAGAATTTGAAAAACATTGTATAAATTTTCTTTTTTTTGTATGTTGGGATTCTTATATGCAATTACAACTCTACCACTATTACTATTATTATATGTTTATAATTTATTTTTTAGAATTGAATTGAATAGTTTGAATTACTTTTTTGGTTAAAGCTGGCATAAATAAATTCTAGAAAGGAAGATGGAATAAAATACTATTTTTTTTAAATACGAGCACAATCCCACTTTTCTATTCCACATCTGAATTCAGTTATTTACAGGGTGATTTCTTCAAAAACAGTTTACAAAACGGCATGATAAATCAAACATGTAACAAAGATAAAAAATAACTTAGGAATACTGGGTCGCAAAAGACACTGGAGGGCAGTAGAAGCCTTAGAGCGATTTGATATTCAACACAAGCTGAGCAAGCGGAGATTGGTTTCATTCAATCAAACCGTAAATACGTTGGGAGTGACGAGGCTAGTTATATGTACAACGAATTTTTTTTGCATGTATTTTATTTGTGTAGCATCCAACTTCAACATAAAGCTTAGTGGATGAGTGGTAGTATATCGCGATTCCCCGCCACAGGTCCGAGGTTCAAATCTCGGGTTTGGCAAAGTCGACTCAGCCTTTCATCTATTCGGTGGATCAATAAATTACTAAGCTTGCTTGGGAATTTAACTCTGGGGATTTAGCTTCAGACTGACCACTTGACCGAAGCACCTGAAAATGCATCACAATGCCTAAGGTCACGTAAACTGAGATAGGCACCGTAGGCCTTGCTTCTCATGGGCTGATGAACCACTGAGTTCCTTTCAGTTCCAACTACTACAAACGAAATGTCATGCGAAGGTAGTGTGAAAAATATCAAGATAGAAATGTACCTTATCTCTCATTATTTTATTTTCTCTATCGGCGATTGTGGAAACCAGATTCTTTGACTTGGAAATGGCGGATGTTGGCTAACTCGTGTCACCAAGTACACGAGCTGTATCACGAGACACCCATAACCCCCAACATACCGTCTGGCGCAAAGTATACGCCGAACGATTGCATCCCTTTCATTAACAATGCGTCCGGATATTGTAACTTAAAAACTATAACAAGCAGGTGAAATTTTTGTGATAGTTTCTGCAAGAAAATTTTGCAAACTAAAATTTCAAATAAAGCGTACTCTTCGTCCAAGTTGCTACGCTATTCTCTTAGAGAGTCTGATGAATGTTCACAACTTGCGTACTTCAAAGGATGAAAACCCACATGCTACACGTATGCATGTCTAATAAATCCACTTTACCTTTAAAGTGGGTGCTGACATTAGAAGAGACTAATTACTTATTTCATTCATTTTTCGAAAAAGGTAGTTGAGTTTACCTTGCATTCTTGCAAGAGGATCTGCTAGACATGCTGAATGGTGATACTGTATCTATATAAACCAGAACTAGACATCACGCAAAGACGCCCGTTTTGGCATAATCGATAAAGTACTCGCTTTTGGAACGGAAGGTTCCTGGTTCGAATCTTCCTACAATACTATGGCTTTTCGTGGACGCTTTCGATTTTATTTTGACAGATCTTCCACGCTTTTCAGTAGAAAAACCAGAACAAATCTGTATGTTATTTTTTATTTTACAAGGTATATTTACAAGGTAATCACAGTCACCAGATCAGTCTCCAATTGATTTTTTTTCCTTCTGCGCCCTTTAAAACTATTTGATTATGAAACAGCTGTTTCATTGCCAGGAAATTTAGTTGGAAGAATTTTTGTGGCAGTAGAATGTGTTCGAGATATACCTGATACCTTTGAACTGGTTCACCGTTCAAAGCAGCGTTGATGCCAGATACGTCTCCGTGCATCTGGAAAAAACGTTGAACATCTCTTGTAGTGGTCCTTTATTCGAAGCATGCGATTAATATAATTAAATGATTCGGAATGGTTTTCTTTCTTGTTTTTGTATTATGTATTGTTCTAAGCGACCTTTTAATAGTTTCGGATATCATTTGCAATTATGTGTTCCTGCGTGATTTTCTTATCCTTGTGAAATTCCCATGTAATTTTGAGAACGTCTTTTTCAATGACCCTGGAAGAATCAGAAGATATAATTCAAAACAAACATAGTATTAAATAACTTTGGTAAACTAATTTACACTTATTGGTAAACTAATTTAAATTTTGCAAAGCTAGCAGTGAAATTTGTGTGTCGAGGAGGCATGAAGACGAAAAAAAGTTTCTTAAAAATTGGCCTTTAATAATCAATCATAAAGTCACTCTGCTCGTTACTGGAGCGATAAAAACAATAAGTTCAAAAAGTAACATTACCAGCGACATCCGATTCGAAACCGTCTTCTAATATTATAAAAATTAATTTCTAATCTAAAATGGTGATGCAACCTGCAGTTGCATTGCCAACCAGTTGTTCTCTCCCTCTAAGAGTTAAACCACTCACATACTTCTTATATTTCCGTTTCTCCTTCCTTTTTAAAAACTAACATGAGCCGAGTTTAAATACTAGCTCGATTTGCATGGCAGTTGCTGCCAACCTCAAATCACGAAACTCAAAAAGATCGGGTTCGAATCGGTGTGCTTCCTTTCATTGAGATCATGGAACGGGATTGGAAAAACAACACAAGGAGATCATAAAAATTTGGATCCGACTTTTTAAATGTCTAACAATCGGCCCCCTTTTTCCAATCTCGCACCATTATCTCTTACAAATCAGTAAATTAATTTTAATCTATAATCACATGTTATACAATTTAACACAAAAAAATACATTTTATTCACAATCTTTATTGTAATAAACAAACTAATATTTTAATCTTAAAGAAACAAAGTCTTATTCTCTAAAAGAAATAATTTTCTACAAAATTCTAACAATTTTTCCTTTACCATGGGTTTGGTAAAAATGTCCGCCAAATTATTTTTGGTACCTATATATTTAATTTGGAAAACCTTGTCGTATATCAAATTCCTTAAAAAATGATAACGAACATCGATATGTTTTGTTCTACAATTTTCTATCGGTGACTTTGAAAAACTTATAGCAGCTTGATTATCACAAAACATTACATTTTCACTTAATTCCAAATTTAAACTTTTATTATCAATTACATTCTTTAGCCAAATGAATTCCTTAGCTGCTTCTGTTAAACTAACATACTCAGCTTCCATGGTCGACAGACTAACGGATTTTGCTTGAAAGTTCGCCATGAAATTGGAGTTTCGTCTATAAAAGTTATGAACCCTCCCATCGACACTCGATCATCCCTATTTGTAGCAAAATCTGAGTCTGAATAACATCTTAGTTTTAATGATTTAACTTTTGAAAGTTCTAATTTGTATTCTTGAAATACCTCGTCAAATGACTCGCCTCGTAATTGTGTGTTACCTCGCGCAACTAAGCGGGCCTTGTATCTAACAATTTTATTATTTTCATCATATTTAATGGTATAAACCCAACGGTTTTCTAAAATTTTTATATTATCCGGATGATCAACTAAATCCCAAACTTTACGTTCCATCATTACGTTAATTTCTTTATCCATTGCATCATGCCATTTAGATGCGTCTCTGGATCTTATCGCCTGTTTGTAACAGTTAGGAATAGTTACTTCAACCTTAAGAGCTTGTTGCTCTGACAAATCTGAAAATCCCTGGGATTCGGTATTATCTTTTCTAAAATTAAATAAACTAGGATCATACTTAATATTATGCCTCTTACAGTATCTCTCTATTTCGTTAAAAGATTTCAATCGGGTTGCTTCCCCTTCTATACTATAATATACGTTAGATCCAGTTACTTTCCTACCTATATTTCGAATCCACTTAACCTCTGTACATGGGATCAAGCTATGATTATCGGAAGATACATCTGGTTTTTCAGATGTTGAGGGCGTTTCCGTACTTGTCTTTGAAACTAAACGACTCGTTAATGAATCTTTTGCTCTATCGGAATCATCCTCATCATCATAATAATCAGGAAGGTTTAAATTATATCCAAGGTTACTATTAACTTTTGTCTAAAATTAATTCCCCTCTTATTTTCATCGAATCTTACATTAATAGTCTCGACTAATTTATTTTCATCTATCAACCATATTCTATAACCCTTAGTACGTTGTGCGTATCCCATCATAATTCCCATTTTCGCACGCATATCGAATTTTTTCTAATTTGTTTTGGCACACCAGCGTATGCCAAACATCCAAAAGGTTTTAGATGCAATACCGATGGTTTTCTACATGAAAATGTTTCGAAAGGCGTTTTGTTACTGTCTTTGTGACAAATTCGATTCCACGCATAAGTGAAACAAAGTAATGCTTCTCCCCAAAACTTATGGGGAACTTCACTAGACTTAAGCAATGTTTTGATGCCATCTAGAGCGGTTAAATTGAATCTCTCCGCGACCGCATTCATTTCTGGCGTATATGAATTTGTTACCTCATGCTTTATACCCAGTTCTGTCAAGAAATTATCCATATCTTTATTACAAAATTCTAGTCCGCCATCAGTTCTAACTGCTATTACCTTTTACTTAGAAAACGTTCTGCTCGTTTCTGAAATCTTATAAACGTATGAAATACGTCAGATTTATTTCGGATGGGAAATACAGTCACCTTTCTTGAATAATCGTCAATTATACTCAAGAAATATTTATTACCGCCTTGGCTTTCAGTTGGCATTGGACCACAGAGATCCATATGCAACAATTCCAATGGACGTTTTGATCTTACGGCCCCCGTCTTTTTGAATGAAACTCTCTTGGACTTTGCTAATTTACACGGTATACAATGAGTCTTACCATTATCAGTTAAGCGTGGGAGACCTTTTACACTATCATTTTTACTAGTTTTTACCAAGTAATCGTTATTAACATGACAAAAGCGTTGATGCCATATTTCTATTGATCCGTTTTTTGTTTTAGCGGTTACATCACTAAAAAAAAACTAATTTCTTTACTCTTTGGTATAATATAATGATCCGGCTTAAAAAAATACAAATTTTCATGGCGTGTCGCCGAGAACAATTTTATCCAGTCTTTATTAAAAACATTAATTTTACCTTTAGTACCCACAAAATGCGCACCTTTACTTTCTAATCTGGAACCGGATAATAAATTTCTCCTCAACTTAGGATTAAATAATACATCAGTCAAAGTTATTTCATGAAAACTCCCCTTATATTTTACCCGAAATCTAAGTGTACCGATTCCTTCTACGGGACAACTTTTATCCTCCGTTGCTAACGACATTTTCATGTTAGTTATCGGTTTAAGATCTAAAAATAAACTCTTGTCATTACAAAAATGACTCGTGGCAGCAGTATCTATTACCCAAACACCTTTATCAGAGTTTTCTCAAATAAGATACAACTAGTTACGAGTTGTTTATCTAATTCTAAAAGACTACATTCAGCTTCACAAAATCTTAAATTTATATTAAACTCTGTGTTAAAAAGTTTCATTTACATTTGAAGGAGATTTTTGTAGAGACTTTTTCTCTTTACAGTTTACTTTAAGATGTCCGTACTTATTACATACATAACACGGACCTATAGTCTTAATGGATTGTTTAACATTTTTAATAGTTTTACAGTTAAATACCTTACCACTTTTCTTTTGGTAATCATTCTTTCTATTTGGATCTCCATGAGCTGCAGCCGTAGCACCAGGTAACGTCTTCGACTTCTTCGAAGTGAAACTGCTCAAGTAAGCATTCTCCGCTTTCTCCAAATCTTGTTTCATCAACTGAAGACGATTGGCTTCTAATATCAGCTCTGCTTCAATTTTGACAACTCTGAAGTCCTCTTATTTCCATCTGTAGATTTGTTGCACGGTAGACTGGAATTCCTGAGGAAGCCACCTTATTAATTGAAATCCTATGTACAGGTCGTCCAATTTATGAACCGCTTCTTGTAGTCTGGTTGCCGCTGTCTTTACACGAGATATGAAGATTCCAACATCTTCCCCTGGTTGGTATTTTGTTCCAAAAAAATTGATCTAATAGTTGAATTACCCTTGCTCTTGTGACTGGTTCGAAGTGATCTTTTAATATCTTCCATGCCGCTACTCCGTCAGTTGTTTCCGTTATCAGATTTTTCAAATCTGAACTGATGTTAGTATAGATCAACGTATAACATCTATCCTTACGAAGTTGTAAATCTAATTTTCTTTGTATGTTGCTTCTTCATCAGGTTGCTCTGGCTTGGTCTGTATTATAAACTGCCAGCAACCATAATGCATTAAGAGTACTTGCATATCATGCTTCCACGTGTTCCAGTTATTTGGAGTCAACACTGATATATGGTTGTTAAACTCCATACCTGTTACTCGATTTAGCGTACTAGCAACAGAGTTCATAAAAAATAGTTCTTGACTGGAACAGTATTTAAATAGACAAAGTTCATGGCCTGGTTCAACTGCTTAGCCTGCCTCGACACAGTACGTGGACTGGTTCAACTGCTTAGCCTGTCTCGACACAGTACATGGACTGGGCCCATAACCAAATTTGTTACACTTATTGGTAAACTAATTTAAATTTTGCAAAGCTAGCAGTGAAATTTGTGTGTCGAGCAGGCATGAAGACGAAAAACAGTTTCTTAAAAATTGGCCTTTAATAATCAATCATAAAGTCACTCTGCTCGTTACTGGAGCGATAAAAACAATAAGTTCAAAAAGTAACATTACCAGCGACATCCGATTCGAAACCGTCTTCTAATATTATAAAAATTAATTTCTAATCTAAAATGGTGATGCAACCTGCAGTTGCATTGCCAACCAGTTGTTCTCTCCCCTCTAAGAGTTAAACCACTCACATACTTCTTATATTTCCGTTTCTCCTACCTTTTTAAAAACTAACATGAGCCGAGTTTAAATACTAGCTCGATTTGCATGGCAGTTGCTGCCAACCTCAAATCACGAAACTCAAAAAGATCGGGTTCGAATCGGTGTGCTTCCTTTCATTGAGATCATGGAACGGGATTGGAAAAAACAACACAAGGAGATCATAAAAATTTGGATCCGACTATTTAAATGTCTAACAGTGAACAACTATGATCCGACAGTAAATAAAAATAATTTAAACTCAAGGCTATATTGGTCTTCACCAATGAACGAACATCAAGTATGAACGAATAGAACGAATCTAAACAAAAATTTTACGTGTGTATATACTTACTTATTTATTCAACTCTAAATTCTATTAATTCAATAAAATGTATTGCTTTATTTTTTAAGAAGAGTATATAAGGAAATTGATTCGTTTGTGGAAAAGTATTTAATTAAGAAACTTCTTGTTTATTTTTCTTTTCATTCAATTATCTTAGTAGATATAAATTCTCAATGGGTGGTCTATTGAACTTTGGCATTATATATATATATATATATATATATATATATATATATATATATATATATATTCTTAACTCTTATTACTTATTTTTAATTAAAAGCAAATTAATTCAAAATTTTCCAGTTAATTTGTTTTCTTATTTATGCAAAAATTGTCATTTTGTTTATTTCCATGGGGTCCTATTAAAGGGTATACATTCACAACGGATTCACTAATAAAAGAATTCCCTTTTACATTGCTTTTCGAACATCAAACATAGAAAAAGTAGGCTTAAGTAAATGAAAATTACCGTAAATTGCTTAGTACTTCAGTTTTCTAATTTATGTCATTTTATTAGAAACAGGTTTCCAATTAGTCCTAACCTCAAACATCCAATAATTGTAAAAGAAAAAGATTTAATTTCTTAAGACGTTTTTGAAACTGAATGGAAGTGTATAATGATAGGGAAACAGAGCTTTAACGTCGAATAAATTATGAATTAACATTTGAAGCACACGAAATACAGAGTGGGAAAGTTGAAAGCTGCTCATTGAAAGCATTCTCCTTTTAGAAATGATTTCATTTATTTGCTATTAACGCATTGTGTGTTTAATTCAGTAGTAATAAAGCCTGTTTTCTAATATATAACTGGCGTATATCCTTATAAAAATACTAATATTCAAATATATCAACGGATATTTGGAGGAGAGTCGGGAGTTATGGAATATCATTTACATTTCTAAAAATAACTTTAGTGGTTTTTGATGAAAATCTCCAAATTCATCATTAATACATACCATAAACGATTGTAGAGAATAGTTACAAATAATAAAAATAATATTTATTTTGCTATTATAAAAATTATTTTGATACAAAATGATAAATGACGGGTATATTACTGAATAGTTCACTAATGTGTGGAACAAATGGGTTTGAACCAGTGGTTGCCAAAATGGTTGTAAACAAGACACTAGTGGTTCGCGAGAAGCTTTCGCTGTTCCCGAAAAAAAAATTGCAATACATTTACTCATCAATTTGAGTTATGTTTTAAGATACATTGACACATAATTCCATTCATAACACTACGTGAAAAGTTATAAAAATGCTACTTCATAGAATAACGCCACGATAAATGAGTCATACTGCTGTAGCTATGATTGTATCTTGATCTCTAGGTAGCGTAGAAACAAAGCAAATCATGTATTAAAGCCAAAAATAGCTCTATTCAATACAATAAAAAATATATGTCTTGAGCGAATTCGGTCATTTTCAACGTGTTCGGATACTTTAACCAAAAAAATTAATGTGTTTAAGCCTCCATCAGGAAAACAACATAAATAATTTTAGGTTTGTAATATAAGGCCAAAAAAAAAACTTTAATAAATTCATGTATTCCATTAACAACTGAAATATGTTTAGAAAAGTTTTGTTTATGCATATTTAAACATATTTTTTTAGCAAAAGAAGCATACAGTAAGCACAAATGCAATGAATTATACTTAAGGGCAAGTGGTTAAAAATATTTGAAATGTGTGCTTTATAATTCTTTTTAACCGTACTGAGCCACAGCAATGCGCGGCAGGATACAGTTAGTCGTTAGTAAAATACTTTCTATTCATCTAATCAATTTCAAATACATTTTTTAAACTTGTAGTGTATGACACTTAATGGTAATACAGGTTTTTCATTGTGTGGTCATGAAGAGGTAATAGGCAGCTTCTGTTGATTTGGAGCTCCATGTAGGTAAAAGTCTGTCTTGGTTCCACAGAGACCAAAGCCTCTCCTGACATGGAGAACAGGCGCTGGGCGCAGTTTTGGAGTCAGAGTTTTTCTTCTCCTAGGTATCTCTCTTAGTGTTGCTCCTACCAAACGAAGACCTGCTCGGCTTGGGAGACCCTTTCAGTAACTAAGCTACCGCCGACATATCTCTTTGGGTTGCTGGAGTACACAAGCTCACTAACCACGGCAAGGGCAAAATACCAGTTGGTGTTTCCTTCCAAATCCATTGCCACGTTTCTTACCACCAACAAAAGGTTATACAATCAGCAGCCCAAATTAAAAATGGATAACAAAGACCTTGTGTACGAGAAGCATCTTAAATTTTTAGGATTCATCTTGGATCCTGAATGAACTAGTAAAAAACATATTGATCGTATTGTCTCAGAAAGTAGACAATGATTAAAAATTCTCAAATACATTGTAGGCAAAGACTGGGGAGCTGATGCAGTCACTTTAAGGAATACGTATATGACACTCATAAGGCCAATCCTGGAGTATGCTTTTCCGGTTTTTAGCTGTGCATCAGATACTAATTTGGACAAACTAGAAAAATTCCAACTCAGTGCTGCTAGAATTATCACAGGTTTGAGGCAAAGCTGCCCTATAAAAATTGTACTGTTTGAGGCTCATTTGCAACCTCTCAGAACTAGAAGAATGTCTAACATCACCAAATACTTCAATAAACTCTCTAGCTATGGCCAACATAATAAAACTTCATTATATTTTAACAACTAGTGCAATAATCTCAGAGACTAAAGAAAAATAGTCCCTTCAGTCAAGCAGAACTTCTACAATTGCCTTTTAGTGATGTTGAGCCTCACTCTCTAAATTCTTTTCTCAGCCTGACGAAGAGATTCCCAAAAGTGCATTTCCACTTTGACCTCTCTACTCCTATCGTTAAGGGTTATTTGATTCCCGATCATCTTAAGCTGTTAGCATTGAAGATCATTGATGGAATCCCTAGTGACGCCATTAAGATCTATACAGACGGCAGCATACCAAATGATCGAGCAGGCATCGAGCATTTACATTGAAAAACGTCGAGAGATTTCTTCTTTTTACCGCCGTAACCCCGAATTTTCCTCCGTCTTTAAAAGTAAACTTAATGCAATAGAGTGCGACCCTGAGGCAGTTCTAAATGGACAAGACTTAAGAGACCTCTGCATCATCTCTGATAGTCACGGTTCTCTCCAACATCTTTGTAACTGGATCGCAGATGGAGACAAAGCTGGCATCTCCATGCTTCAAAAACTTCGACAAATATCAGGGTCCCATGATGCTCATTTCCATTGGATTCATTCCTATGTTGAAATCTTTGGAAACGAACAAGTGGATCTCCTGGCTAAATAGGGTTGTGCTAATTCTCTACCTATCTCTTCAACCCTCACCTACTCTGAACATATATCTAGGGTTAAGTCTGAAATTTTAAAGCAGTGGAGGATTCCTCCCAACCATCACTGGCATCAAAGCAAATACCCAGGATCCGCATTCCTACTTAAATGTGGCAGAGCTTCTCTAACTGAAATCTCTAGATTGAAAAGTGGCCACATAAAGAGTCTATCCTTTTGTGAAGGCAGGAAGACTTTTACTCTTTGCACCAAGTGTAAGGCTCAGCAAGCCTCTCCTGATCATATCTTGGACTGATTGAGACTTTCGAGGGAGGACCTTTTATCCTCTCCCCTCCTGGTATTGGACTTCTTACGGATCAATGGTCTTTTGGGTCTTGTCTGACTCTGTCAGACAGACTGAGGATTAGCCACAACAACAACAACAGTTTTTTTTCAAAAAATAATTTATTCATTGAATTAAAAAAGGAATAAGTATTAAGAAACAAAAATAATAGTCCAACACCATATGTAGAAAGGAAGATAGTTCTTTGTGTCACTATTGCTCAATGGATAGCGTGTCAAACTTCTAATCCAAATATCATGGGTTTAAATCCCGCCTTGGGTGGCCTTATTTCTGAGAATGGGATTTCTTTTTACTATACTATATTATTTTAATAATTATATTTAAATAATGAATAAATAATGACAAAAAACAATAATCCAAAACATATATAGAAAGGAAAATTGCAAGGAAAATCGCTTTCTATTTTGCCACCTAATATAGTGATTATTTCATATGTATATACACATTTATATGGTTTGTAATTATTTAATAAAAAGTAACTAAAATAAAAGTTGTCTTTATTGACTCAAGTAGAAATTGTGACTTAAAAATATTTTCATGTTACTATTTTCAAATGTGGTTCTTCCGAAGCTGTTGTAGCTTTTGGTTTACCTTGTTCAAATCTTCTAACCACATTACCCGTTTTTTGAGATTGTTTCCACGGTCTGGATATCACCATTTGTGAAACATTCAGATTTTGGGCTACTTCTACATCCCCTCCTCAAGCCACCCAATGGCTCTGCATTTAAAATTATCATGTAATCTCGATTATGGGAACTCATTTTAACAAGATTGACAAAAGTGTGTGCTTATGCGAGTTCAATACACAAGTCTAAGCAGAGAAAATTCATATCTCTTTTGTGAAAAGATCAATAAACATTCTTTTTATCAGTCAAAACTCACAAAATAAGCGTACGACAGTTGCTTTGCAGATTTTTATGTATCATAAGTTCTAAAAATCATACTTTAAAGATTTCATGAAATAGAAGAAGGTTTTTTCCGGATTTTTTTGGTCAGTACAATTCAAGTATGAAATACAAATAAGTGAAACACACGCTCGTTCAACAGCCGCAGTAACTGCTACTCGCTTCAAGGGTCAAGGCTAGACTATTCGCTAGTCAAAGCAATACTCACTAATCGCTGGTCAAAACCATACTAACTGACTTCGGTAAACATCTGTCTATTTATAGGACTCACAGATAATTCGAGAAAGAACCGCTTACGTCACAAGTCTTTGAATTAGTAGATTTCTTACTAATTCCTAGAAGAATCCATAGCGTACCGAACTAGCCAACATGGTCTCCAAGTCGCTAAAATGGTCGCCATAAATTGTGCAGATTTCGCTGTTTCACCAAGATTTCGGCAAGTCCCGATTGAATCACCACTACATCGTAAGGGTGACGTTGCTTGAAAATATCACAATTTTAATTAATTTAAATGCATTACACATCCAGATACAGATTATATATACTATTTTACAAAAAATTCTTAACAATTTAAAAAATTAAAATGAAGTTGTAACTTTATACTTCAAGTTACTTTTTATAAATATAAGTGCATTAGAATGATTTTTCCTGTTATTTTTTTTAATGAATATAATAAATTTGGTTTTAATCTATTTATGTTTATCATGAATGTTAAGGATATAATTATCATTAAGTATAAGTATCGTACTTGTGAGTGATTGTTTGCTTAGTATGTAACTGTAATTTTCAACAAATTTCTCTTTTAAACATATACCTTTTAATACATAAAAACAAATTGTATTTAAAACAATAATTTTTTTAATGTAATCGCATAAATCAATTCAAGTAAACTATTTGATAACATAATATAATCTTTTAGCCAAGTGATGCAATTCAAACAAAGTAGTTGTAAGTACGTTATAAGGGAAAGTTAAAGTTCTTGAATGGTTTCCAACGTTGCTAAGGAATAAATTATACCGTTTCCGAGCAACAGAATAAAATAACTTTAATCATTTCGAACGATCTTACATATAATTGAAGTTTTGGCGTTCTTTAAAGAAAACTGAATCAACTGTCAAGATAAAAGCGTTCTATTATTTGTTTTATATGGTGTAAGATATTATTTATACTCATGGAAAATAATGATACAAATTTTATAGTGACTATTATATACATATATATATATATATATATATATATATATATATATATAAAAGAAATATGTATTATTTATCAAAAACAAGAAATAATAGATAAAGAACATAACAAGAAATTACGTAATAAAAATATGAAAGCTGAATATGAAGAACAAAATTATAGAGAAATAAAAGAACTACAAAAAAGAAGAACCTAGCGAGTCAGAAAGCAATTTCGGACTTAGGACCGAATAAGTGGAGTTAAACTAGTTTGAAGGCGCCAACCTTCCCCTTTGCAACTCGGTAGGAAAACCAAATAAAATAAACAAAGCTTCAGAGAAAGTATAACTCAGAGAGCATGATAAAACCAATCACTACTATTATGTAACAAACTCTCCCAAACTCTTAATGCAGAAAAATCACAAAATAATTATGTAAGAAAAGTAGAAAAATACTAGAACAATTACATAAGAAAAGTATCTTTCAAAAAATAATTTAACAAAATTTCTTTACTCACAAAGCTTTTACGAAGAGAAACAAGCATCTTGCCATTAATGAAAGTCAATTATTCACCAAGTTAAAAAATTCGAAAAAACATAAACACATCTTTTGAGCTGACTTTTAAACCAGCCAGCAAAGACAAGTATAGAATGACGACAATCAAATATGGTAAAATTTGAATTGGTTGATTGTCAAAAATGTAAATTTGCTAGGCTCTAATTTGGTTGGTTGTCAAAAATGTGTAAGATGTTTAAGATGTGTGTGGAAAAAATGTAAACTGTGATATGAGTGTTATGATATAATCTTCACAGCAAGACCACTAACATGCTGACTTTGAAAACCTATTGTTGTGTGGTGGATTTGGAATTCGAAGTAGCAAGACGGTTAATGTATTTGTGATGAATATAAGATCTCAAGAAATTAAAAGGGTATTCATGATCTAAACAACATTGAAAAAATTTTTTTTATATTATTGTATTTATCTATTTTGTGGGTAGTTAAGTTATCATTTCTAAATAAAAAATTCAAAATGATATTTCTGTAAATTGATATATGAAAATTACTGTTCCATACAGGAATTTTAATTATATGGAATTTAAACGAATCTCTTTTGTCAAAAATGTTACTGACTACATTATTGTTAATAAGATGCAAGTCTAAATCCAAGAATTCCACCCTATTAGAGTTGAAGTTAGTTTTAAGGAGCTTGAGATAATCAGGGTAGAATGTAATATTTGGTTTGTATTCACTATTTTTACCAAAAATTATTATATCATCTATATAACGATAAATTAAGTAAGAATCATTTATAACATGATCTATTTAAAAAAAAATGTAAATATAGGTTCGCTAAACAATTACTAGCTGGACCACCCTGAGGTAATCCTTTGATCTGTTTATAAAGATTATGATCAAATATAATGAAATTTTCTTTTAAAATGAGGTTAACAAGAATATCAAATTTTTCTTTTTTCATTGAAGTATATAATTCATATTTATCATAAATTAACTGAAGAACCTTAATCATATCGTCAATATCTATAGAATTAAAAAGGTCCTCGAAATCAAAACCATGCATAGAAAAAATCAACATATCCTTAGTAACTCTAGCAATCTCTAAGCTATTTTTAATAATTGCCGTGTTTTGTAAATTATCAATTAGATTTTGAAGAAGAGATTGCAAGATCTTCCCAGACTTCGTGATATATGTATTGTATCCATTAGTGAGACTACGGAATTTTATAGGGCTTTTATGAAATTTTGGTGTTAAAAATACTTGGATATTTAATATTATTTAGATGAATATTCAGTCTTTTGTTCAAAGCTAAAAGACGATTATCATCTTCTCTATTATTGTGAATTGATTTTTGACATGAATTATTATTTAAAATGTGGTTACTTAATATTTTACTGTAAAAATATTTACAAATTATGGCATAATTAGCAGAGACTTTATCAACATATGTAATAACGAAGTCATTTTGGATATTTACTATTGATGATTTAAGATCTTTATACATAATTTCATTTTCAACAGTAAAATCTAATTCCCGAATTTCTGTTGCCACATAAGATCTAAATTGATTGAATGCTTCAATCGGCATTCCGTATTTAATTGCCATTTTAAGGTAAAATTTATCTAAATCTTTTATGATTTGTTTCATAACATTAGATTTATTTTTTGTGATCATAAGTCTAAAACCGGTACCCTTTTCCATAAAATTTCTTAACAAATCATCTTTCACGATGCTAAGGTCTCCTCAGACAACATGCTGATGATAATCATCAATATAGTCTCGATATAGATTGCATCTACATGATTCAGAACTTAGAGCTCCGAGATTTGATTATAATTAAATATAAATCTACCAAATTTCTTGTTGTATTTGAAAGCCTTTTTAATAATAATATTTTTAATAGGAAAAAAAGGATTGATATTTTTGAAATATACTTGAAAATTAATTTTGTTAAAGGATTTATTCATAAATAATAATGTACAATATTCTGTAGTGTAATTTTCACTTGCATCTAATTTAATATTCATTTTTTGTACTAAATAGTTATTAAGGTCTCGAATCATATGCATACCATGAGAATCTCGAAATTTATATCTGCTTAAAATATCTGTCATAGTTTTAATTTCAGTTTTATTCAAGCCAAACATAAACGATTTAATTAAGCCTGTGTTGTAGTTATCATCAAATTTAGCAGCTAATTCTAACATAGAATTCTTGAGGGTTGACATGTCTCTAGTAACTCTTTTTCTACGTTTAGCTTTTGAATTTCTCACTAAACGAATATTATTACTATTATCAATAAATTTATTAAAATTCGGAAGATATAATGAATTCTCGGATTTTTGTTTAAAAGTTAATAAGGCACTTTCACCTTTCCATATAACATTCAAACCATAAGGATAATATGATCTAAATGAATCTATAAAAAAGTTTTCGAACCATAATCTTTGTTTAATATTTGGCACTATTCTAAGTATATGTACAGTTATGTTATTGAATCCATGTTTATGAAAGTGTCCTATCTCAATCTTAGCCTGGTTTTTGTTGCAATCAAATTTCCTAGTATCAGACCTATGCTGGTTCAATCTAATATTTATAGTGTTAGAGGTCTGACCTATGTAAGCAAATTTACATATGTTGCATGTCATTTTGTAAACACAGTTAAAAGTCTTACAAAAATATATAACCTGCATCCATATCCAACTGTTCCCCACTCATCATGCCACACGCCTTGCATCTTTTATCAGTGCAAGATCTAAATTTTAGTTTTAAAGCATGAATATCTCTGAAAAACCGAGTTTCTAATATGTTACCAAAATCATTATATCTTTGATTTTCATCTATACTATCGGAAAAATGAATATTTCGTTTTGTTGTACGAGATAAATTCTTATATTTAGAGTTCCAATAAATTCGAGTTTTAAAAAATCTAAAACGACAATGTTTAGATACAGAAGGGAAAGCAAAAAATCCTGATTATCAAAACAATTCACACATTTTTTTGTATTATTTAAAAAATTTATAGTTTTTTTTATATGCCAACTCAGAACCTTTGAGCCCATCACTACAACTAACTAAAGCCATTCCCAAATATATACAAAATTTCTAAATAAGGTCTCATAAAATGGTAAATGGATGACGATGGTACAGATACCATTATACTGTACCACCGAGCAATATCATACCCTGGTATAACAAATTGCCAGTCACTTAAAACTTGTTATTTTTCAAATTCATAGTTATTTTAAAAGTTAAAGGTATAATGAAAGGACCCAAATAAAATATCACTAGTAAAAGTTTTTACAATCACATTAATATAAAGTGAAATAATGAGCAATAATTCCAAAAAATCTAATCCACTCATAGATAACATATCCACAATTACTTTATAGGCACAAAATCAGAAGTTGGCATAATATTTTTAAATAAACAAGAAGAACACACAAGGAAAAAGAACAAAGTCAAATAAAACTTAATAAAAAAACATTCATAGACAAGAATTTGAATCTAAAGGCGATTTCAAAATTCGCTATAAGCAAACATACTCTATATTGACTACATACAAAACTGAACAAACTCATTAGAAAATAGATTTATACATAGATAGGCGCAAAGCAGCCAAATGAATGCATAAAATATATATAAAAGAAATATGTATTATTTATCAAAAACAAGAAATAATAGATAAAGAACATAACAAGAAATTACGTAATAAAAATATGAAAGCTGAACATGAAGAACAAAATTATAGAGAAATAAATATATATAAATATATATATATATATATATATATATATATATATATATATATATATATATATATATATATATATATACAGAGTTTTAGACTTTTAAATGACAAACATGGTATTAACTCGGTTACGGCAGAAGAGAGTTCCAAAATACTACACCTGAGTAGAATAAGGTGTAATTTTTTCAGTGAATTTGAATGTTTATATACCAGTACATATCGGTAGAGCAGTGCTTCTCAAACTGTGGGGCGTGCCTCCCTGGGGAGGCGCGATGACCGTACGAGGGGGGCGCAAGCATATTGAAAATAAAAGATTAAAAAATAATTAGTTTACAGGAATGAATTAAAACAAAATACTTTCAGACATAATAAAAAATGCACTTTTACTCTAATATAATTTATAGGCGATATTAAGCCATCAAAAATAAAAACTTCTTCAATACCTAATTAGCTATCTTTGATCCTATAACCAAATAAAAAAACTTTTATTTGATTTACTGTCATCCCGTGATGAGAGATTTTTTATTACGCTTTTTTTAACCTAACATACTACTCTTTCAGAGAAAAACCAGATCCCGGACCCAGAATCGAAAAACTTTAGGAGCATAAAAGATTCATCACTGTCATTATTTTTGAAATACTGCACATTATAGCTGTAATCTGTTTGACCTTCTAAGTTATTGGTACAGTTAGTTATGACCCTCTCTTACGTGTTCTCTGTTGCGCTTTTTTTTCATGCAAAAGAGTTTTATGATATTTGGAAAACCACGGAGAGCACACACACACACACTATCTCATGAAGTATTACTTGTCCAAGACATATTTTTATAAATATTCTCAATGTATAAAGCATAACGAAAAACGTTTCACACAATTTTTTAGCAGTAACATACATATCATAATGAATATACTTTTTACCCGGAAGTGGTCGCGCGGGACACACAGATTACGAAATCGTTAATTCTGGCAAAACTGTTTATTTATTACCAAAGAAAAATTGAAAAGTCCTTGAAAGTAGGTAAGTAAACTTTCTCTTAGCTAAATTATTCACTGGAATCATGATTTGTATCGTGTACAATAAAATAATTATAAAAAAAGGATTGGGGTGACTCAATAACCCCGACCGTACCGAGTGCGCGCCTGCTCCCGGGTTAAAACATGTTGGTCTTTTCACTTTAAATATTAAAAATAATACAATTATTCTTCATCGATATTTTATATTATTGATCATTATTTAACATCAGTGGCGCACACAAGGGGGGTCTGGACCCCCCAAAGCCCTTGATTTTTTTCCGATTGATTATAATTCTAAGTTTATAGTACGCAAAATTTTTTTAAGTATTTGTTATTAATGATTAATTTTATTAGTTAATGCTAATTATTTATTTAAGAATTAGTTTTTTACTGTGTTTTGTTCCCGAAAATCGACAAAATCAAAAGGAACCTGATACAAGATTGGTGAACTTTCGACCCCGGACCCCCCCTTGAAAAATTCCTGTGTGCGCTACTGTTTAACATCAATTATAAATGCTAATTTTGTGAGGCTTAATATTACAATTCGCTTAAAACTAATTATAATTTGAGCAACGATTTAAAAAAATCATTTTACGTTTTTGTAAACATTGTCGAGCACTTGGCTTTGCTTCCCTTACAATTCAGCTATTATATCAATAATGTTTTATTTTCTTATAAATGAACTCGAGCAAAGAGCGGGCACTTCAGCCGGTATACTTTTAATGTATCAGTGCTGCACAGAATATTTTATAACTAATTAATAAATTAAGAACAAGTTTAATAAGTATTAATGGCGTCCATGAGCTTGTCATGGAAAGCAAAGTTTTTATAAGGAATGCTTATTATTAGAAATTGACCCTCTGAGTTCTTTTTCTATATTTAGCAGATATCTGTATTTTGTCTTCTAAGCAGCTACCGCATTTTGTAATATGTTTAATTTAAAAAATTAGATAAAGGAAAAATAACATAATAATTATCCTATTATTTTATTTATTTATTTATTTTGCTTAAAAGTAGTATACAAAATTTAATACTTATGTTACTAATTTGTATGGTTTATAATTAAGATCGCCTATTGTAACTTTAGCGTCAAAGTGCATTATTATTGCATTCAGTACATTATTAATGTTTAAGGGGGCCCGAAAAAAATGTGATCGAAAAGGGGGCGCGAAAAAATTGTGATCGAAAAGGGGGCGCAGGATTGAAAGTTTGAGAAGCACTGCGGTAGAGGCTTAATTGGGGTTCATCTGTTTGAGTTTTGCATAATAGCGACAATTTATGTAGTCAGACAAAATATCAAAATAACTTGACATTTTTAAAGTGCTAGTAATATTTTGATTACACACAACAAGTACAATCAAATCTTTTTTTTTTCAAAATTTGCACTTTGTAAAGAAAAAAACGATAGCCTTACAAAATTTCATGAGTGTGTGTAACTACAATAACACATAATTGCACGATAATTTTCTTGTCTTTTATTTATATCAATGTTTTTCAAAATGTGGGTTGCACCCTCCTGGGGGGCGCGAGCATATCGAAAATAAAAGATTATAAAAAATATTTTCTGTAATGAGAAGAGAGAGTAAAACAAAATATTTTCTGACATAATAAAAAATTCACATTTCCACTGATATAATTTATATATATATCATCTACGATATTACGACATGAAAAAAAAGCTTCTACTTCAAAACATCATTAGCTATTTTTTTTGATACTATAATCAAATAAAAAAATTTTATTTGATTTGCTGTCATCCCATGATAGGATATTTTTTATTAAGTTTTCTTTTCAAACTGAAAATGCTACTCTTTCAGAGAAAAAACAAAACCCAGACCCATAATCGAAAAAAAAATTAGGAAGATAAGAAATTCATCACTGTTATATTATTGCCATCAGCTGTCGGCCGCAGAATGCATTTGCTGCGGTTTGACCTTCAAACTTACTTGTACGGTTAGTAGGTGCTTATGTATTTGTTTTTGCATTTAGGGAAGTTGTAAATAAACTATTTCTGCTGCGCTTTTTTCCTTGTAAAATATTTTTATGACTTTTGGAAAAGCACAGAGAGCAATTTGAAGAATTACTAGGCCAAGATTTATTTTTATGAGTATTCCCAAATATATAAATCATAATGAAAAACGTTTTACATAATTTTTTAGAACATCCATATTGTAATAAATACAATTTTAATCCGTGAGCGGTCACGCCGAGCACAGAGTGCCCGAAATCAGTAATTCTGGCAAAACTGTTTAATTGTTACCAATGGCCCTGACACTATCCTCCTGTTTGACAGTCTTAACGTAAACTAAAATATATTTGTCACATATATCCCTTTTTTTTGGAAGTGATAAACGTTTTTTTTTTGTTTTACAATCTTAAGGTACTTGTTTTGACTGAGTTCCCGGTGTGATAACATTTTTTCCGAAATATTTTCTGTGTCCTTGAAAGTAGGTGAGTATAATTTCTCTTAATTAAATTGTTCATTGGAGTTACGATTTTTTTGTGTACTATAAAATAATTATAAAAAAAAACATTGCGGTGTCTCAATAACCCCACTCGACCATTAGTATTAAGTGCGCGCTTGCTCCAGGGTTAAAACATGTTGAGGTCTTTATGCTTTAAAGAAAAAAATAATTTTATCGTAATTTAATTCAGGCCGGCTTAGACCTTTGAATAAATCCCGTTTTCTTCTTGGAGGGGATTGTGACGAATCTATATGACACTTTATCACTTATACTCGTAGGTGTCTTTAGGGATTGTAAATTCACGTATATTTCCAACTAGCTCTGAAAGGAGAAAACGGGATATGCAAATGAATTAAGTTATTTAAGGATAGCGTTGTAAGTTAGCAGATAGAAGATGATTGAGCCAAGAGAAATCGTGACGACGTTAAGAAGATTCAAGTGGATTGTATGATTAGTCTCTCACAGTTATTAGTCAGCGAAATACCATTTGAAAGATTTATCTACTTGCAGAAAACGACATTATAGCCAGGTGATATTTATAACTTAGTTTCTCTGACCACAAGAGTTAATATAGAATAAAGTTAGTGTAAAGTTAATGACTGTTAGTAATTCAAGTTGCGTATATTTCTCGGTCCTCTTATTCCGGTAAACACGATTGATATTGAGCTTAGTAGTTTATTAAAATCCTATTTCGTGATTTAAATTAATATTAAAGGTAAATCCCTTTGACGTAGACATATTGTTTCATATTTGTATTTAGAAGGTTGCTAATTGAATCAATTGAATAAATATAATTTGTTATTCAAAACATGACATCTGGTAACTCTTTGCCTCAATTCAAACTTAGTGTTCAGGGTGAAAATCAGGGGGTTCTCATATATATATATATATATATAAAAATATATATATATATATATATATATATATATATATATATATATATATATTTATATATATATATATATATATATATATATATATATATATATATATATTTATATATATATATATATATATATATATATATATATATATATATATATATATATATATTTATATATATATATATATATATATATATATATATATATATATATCATGATTTTGAAGACAGAATCAGATTAAAAGTTAGAAAAAGGGACGGTCTTTATTCAATCGTGTCGACATCTCTTCTGACGCTAAGAGCAGGAGTAAAAAAGCACGCCATGGTGGTGGTTTCAAGTGGATAACACTTGAAAAACATATGGTAAATATCGCTGCTTTGAAGATGGTGGTTGCAAGTTAATGCTGACATATGTTGACTATTGAATCTAACGATCTGGAATTAGACATGCTTATTGGCTAGGCCAAATGTTCGGAAGAAACAAATGAGTGATTAGTTTGATACTTGAAGATGGGAACGGAGGAGAAAGATGAGTCAAGTGCTAGATAGGGAATTTAATTTTTAATCTAATTTTATTATACTTATATATATATATATATATATATATATATATATATATATATATATATATATATATATATATATATATATATATAACTGATGTTTACTCGCTTCACTTAAACTTCGTTCAATTGATCACTATGAAAATTGGCATGCATATGCATTTTTTTGTGGAGATGGTTTTTGTGCTATCCTCTTTGTTCCAGCACACGACCAGGTGACGCTGCAGCATATCAACTTTTTCACCTTCCAATCAATCGTGAAGTTGCCAACAGGGTCGTCAAAAATGATGCCATTTGGCTCTATTGCTAACAATTCGCTATGTTTCCATTGAATCGCCATTATAATGTAAAGAACGGCGTTGCTAGCGAATATTACAATTTTAACATAAAATAAATACAACAGAAATATAAACGCATTACGTATCCAGATTTAATTCATTTGCACGATTTTGAGTGCTTATTACTTAAAAGTTTCAAAAATGTGTTACTTTTTCTTAGCAGAGATCACCTTAGGCAGGTGTATTCAAAAACCGACCCTCAAAAGAGTTATGGGGCATTATGTATAAATAAAAAAAAAATATTTTTCTCAACTATCAGATCAACCGACTTAGAATATAACAAATATGCTATTTTGTAATGTTGAAGAATGCAAAAGCTTTTATTTATTTATTTATTTTTGTTTAATTTGCAATTCAGGTAAAATTAACTCGCTAAGAACTTCGCTATACTTTTATCTGTATTGTTTAACTTTTCAAGGCCCCCGTGTATACCAGATAGTAAACAATCATAAGTAATGGTAATTTAGTGGGTTTTTTTTCATTTTAAGGATTTTAATTGATATATTAAAATTTTTGTGTCTCGTTTTTATGGCTTTTCTCTTATGTAAAGTAACTTTTCATTTTGACTATAACTCTTTCAAACTTTCAGAAACAAATAATACAATTATTACATTTCAAATGACATAAAATAAAATATCCTCACTGCATTAACTTAAATGTCTACTGTTTTTTGTTAAGAAAAGAATAAAATAAAATGTTTCTGACTCAGTTAATTAATGTCCTAAAACTTTTAATTTTTACCCAAGCACATGCGAAACAGAAAATTAACTGCCAAAACGAAATTAACATAACCTCTGTAGATGCTAATAATGTTGTTAAAGCTTGCTTTTAATTACGGTTCTCCATTTTAATTTCCTTTTAAACAATTCTACATTGCATTTGACATACGTAGTTTCTAAATACTGCAGAAAGAATAAATATTTAAATGCATTCCAATGTTATAAACGGTATTTGTTTTTTCTTATATGTGCTACTACATTGTTTAAATTAACCAACTGCAGTTGCAATTTAGCAATAAAAATATAATCAAAAGAACTTAATCTATTTCAACATTTACCGTTATTAAATTATATCGCCTTATTTTAATTAGATTGAATGAAAAGAAGGTCATTATATATTTATCATTCTTTTTAAAATATTACTTTGTATCACCCAATACACACAGCTGCAAAAAAGAAAGATATGCTCTTACGGATATTTCCCTTTTTATATTGTTAAATTGAATGAACATACTCGCTTCAGGTGTTATTTCTTCTGTGCTAATGTGTCATTTTAATTTAGTTCTTTCTGATACTCCATTAGCAACGTGACAGTTTGCAAATAAATTATAACCTTGAAAAATATTTACTTTAATTATTTCTTGACATGTGACGAAATTAAATTCACAATTTTCTTCTGGTCTTTTCTTAAATATCCCTTAGGGTGTATAGAATTTATTTTTATTTATGATTCCGATCCTTTTTAATATGTAAGAGTTAATGTTTTATAGTTGATATATTAAGGATAAAATTAAATTAAAATATTAAAAAAACAGTAATTAGATTAATGTAATTATCATTTTATTTGTTCATATGCTTCGATATTGAAAAGTAGCATATTTTTAATTATCGTTATTTTCAAGGAGATAAATAAAATAATACTTTAACTATTTATGTTCTAAATATTGTAAATGCTGTAGTGTGTTCATCAAAATAATATACATTTATAATATTGTATATATTTTTTATAAATAAATGTTTCCTAAATCAGTTTTGAAATTAAAATTAATATTTTTATGATATATATTTCGATTTAAACTTCAGTTATGAATTGGTATTTAAGTTCTGAAATTGAGAGTTTAGAGAATTTTTTTTTTCCATTTCACATTAATACTATATTTGGTCTATTACAACTGCGTCAAAAAATTCTACCGTATGGTGTTTAAATATGTATATGATTAAGTAAGTACAAACATCAGGCCAAATTATGGTATGTTCTTTTTATTCCTTACTTTATTAATATAAATGTGCTTCATTCGTTAATACACACTTGCTTTATAAATTAAAGTCCCAAACACATTAAAAAAACAGAATATTAAACATTATTATTTTAAAAATTATTGATTCATGATATTCATGATATTCATATTGATTCATGATATACATGATATTCATATTGATTCATGATATTCATATTGATTCATGATATTCATGATATTCATATTCATTCATGATATTCATATTCACATGATAATGACTACCGCGCGTGCTTAGCCAATCAGTTCAAAAACTCATGTGATGTCATTGTCATAGGAGTAATCGCGTGTTTCCAGCTAATCAGATCATGCTCTTCGTTGTTGCCAACTTTTGATTCTTTCAGAAATTTTCTCTTTAAAATTACAAATGTTCAGCAATAATAATGCATAGGTAGACAAAATAAGTTTCATTTAATAGCACATGCATAAAATAATATTTTTTCATAACTTTTGATGAAATGAAATGTTAAGAAATGAAGTTTTACGAAATTATAAAATTTTGTCAAAGTTTTACAAATTGAATAACGAGTACATTTAGTTTGAAGTCTGTTTTGAAATCAATGGAGACACGTGTTTCTCGTTATCATGTAACCGTCTTAAATTGAGCCCATTTAAAAAATGATTTAAAATTTTTGTCTATTTAATAACAAAGAGGGTTCTATTTCAATTCCTACTATTATTTCATTTTCACTATATATATATATATATATATATATATATATATATATATATATATATATATGTTGTACACAAAATTTCAATCGTTAATAAAATACTTTCTATTCATCCATTTAAGTTCAAATGCATTTTCAAAACTTTTAGTAGATGACACTTGATGTTAATATATTTTTTCAAACATTAATTCATTAATTAAATTTTAAAACATTAACAAGCAAAAATAACAGTTCAACAACATATATAAAAAGGAAAAACTTCTGTTGTGTCCCTGTGGCGCAATGGATAGCGCGCGCTAAACTTCTAATCCAAAGGCCGTGGTTTGGAATTCCATCTAGGATAACCACCTAGTTTCTGAGAATGCGATTTCTTTTCTACTATACTATTTTATTAAAAAAACTTTATTTTAGTACGAATAGCCATGGGCTTCCGACCCCTGGACTAGAATTTGGTCATTCACAGGCAGAAGTCAGTGGTTGTTGGCAAGTTTTTCATAGAATGGTCTCAAGATTAATGTAAAAGTTTCCGTCATCGGGTTACCGTCTTTAAGAGGATTGAAAAATGTCACCCACAAAACACAACACCTTCAGGAGTAGCAGCGTGACTTTAAGTGCAATGTGCCATGGAGACAATATGGCTAGGCAGCTGTCTTGAAACTCTCTTTTGTATCTGGAACAGTAGCTTTGGATCAAGCTGCGTTCAAACTGAGATGCATCTTTACACCCGAAACCTAGTGGTGTATATTCCCGCTACACAATTTCACAAAAGTGCTCATCTATTACGAAGCTCTATAAACACCACTCTCAGATAACGCAAAAATAGCGACGTGGTTTGCGACGAATCAAGTTTCCATTCTAGGCACAAGTTCTCATTTGTACAGAATCTCGGAGAGGCTATCCTTATAAAAGCATCACAGAAACCAATCGTTTTGATTGCACTGTTATCCTTGGAATCCTATCGATATGATATATGTTTACATTCCTATCAAGTTCATAGCACTTTATAATTAATTGATCCTTCATTATCGCATTTCCTTTTCAAACAATTTCTTACGTAAACAGGGTTTTCTTCACCCTCTAAGCGGATACCACGGAAAATTCCGTCAGTGTAAAGATGCTTCGAAAATGCACTGCACGGATTTTTCTGCCTTCAAGTAACGTTTTCAAAAGCGGATTAGCCGCACTTTTCTGAAATCCTTTCCCCCTTTTAAAGGTTTAACATCTTGAAAGATATTTGGGGACGGGGAAGCAACACAGCAGGACACTGATAGGAAGTTTTATGGCTCGAAGGAAACCCCGTGTTTTGATAGTGGGGCAATCGTAAAAAATCGGGGGGAATTTCTTTATACCCCAGGAAGTGTTTATTTGTTACCTCGTATTTTAAAAGTTTTGAAAAGTCCCAGCACATACGAAAAATATGTTACAATTCCCTTTTGGTTCAATATTAATTTGAAACTGTAACAAGTTGGGGCGTGTCAGTGCAATCTGCTATTTTATATAGTTAGACAAATTATCTTTTTTTAAGTATATTCTTTCGCTTCATTTTTCTTATTTTAATCAAAGCTTTCATTTTTTGAAACATGATTATTTTATTATAAGATACCGAAAAAAATTAATAAAACACCGAACTCTTTAAAACTTGAAACCTTTTCAATTTTTCAACCACTAAAAATGAATAAATTTAAACTTCATCAAAGCATTTGAAACATTTTCTAACACTTTGATAAAAATAATAACGAAAAAATTAATTAATATTGATTAGTTTTTTTTTTTTTTAGATTTCAAAGCCCAAGAGTTCAAAGAAGTTTAAGTACAGTGCCTAGTTATATATTGTTAAAATACACCAAATTATATTTGAATTTTAAGTGCTTGAACTTCAGTTTACATAAAAAAAAACATGAATGAAGATTTTCACACATTTTTTATAACTTGAATGTTTGAATAAATGGTAATCAAAAATATACGGAAACATTTACAGTAGACATTTATGCATATAAATAAACATAAAAATCAATTTTAAATTCGAACTATTCAAAACATTCGAATTATTGTTCAAAAATATCTAATTATACAAAATACCGCAACATTTATATTTTTTAAAGGCTAACTGAATAAGTAATTAAAATCTGGATATTTTTTTAAATCTCGACCGTATAAAGCTAGAAATTTTATGTTAGAAATTCCATTTGAAATTTCGAAAAAAAAAATGTATCGCGCAGTTAAAAATTATTTACCATACGTTTTAGCAATTGTTTGAGTATAATAAAAATTTCAAATTTTATTATATAGCTTCTTTGGTATATTTTAATATATTTCGAAGATTTCATACAATTCAGTTAAAAACTGCATGCTAAGAGCAAAAAATATTCTAAAAAAAATTGATGAATATACAATTACAATAAATTCTAACATAGAAGCAAAACTGAGAAGCTAAAGCGTAGGAATGAAAAATTTTGAGTATATATGAAGTAGTTTTCGAAATATTTATTTTAAAATTCAGAAAATTTGTGTGCGTTATGTTATACTTAATATTAATTAAATGGTTAAAATAATATATGTTAATTTTAGTCATGTAATCGTTTGATGACACATTCATATACTAATAAAATATATCATGGTCATCCATGCGAATGTCAAGATTTTTATGTAATTTTAAATTCAGACATTAAGATATTGATGTAGAAAATATAAAACGACCATCTAAAAAAACACATGAAAAATGCAGTCTGCTATAAAATGATCTTGACAACCAAAACCGGCATTTTCACTTACTATGGCAGAGTCAGGGCTTAGTCAGGGGCGATCTGGAAAAAAACAGAGAGAGAACCGCGGTTTTGATGGATGCCGCTCTAGCTTTTAAAGTTCCCAGGAAAAATTATATATATATAAATTACAAATGCAAAAATAAATCTTGTAATTTTTCATACATTTTTATAACAACGGATTGTGGAATTGGCTTCCAATACATTGTTGTGTTTGACAATATGTAAGGTAACCAACCCTACTTTAGATAGATTTGTACTACTTTTTTGTAACCGTATTATTTTAAAAATTAATTCGTGCAGCCAAACACACACCGCTCACCACATCTCATACTATATCTTCCCTACAGCAGGAAATATTTGTGTATACTGAAAAATTTAAAACAGGATACATTTCCAAGTGTTAAATTTGTTTTTAAATTTGGTATGAATACATTGTGGAACTGTCGGTTAACTTCACTGAACAGATTTGTTTTAAGTGTACTGTTTTGAAAGACAAAATTAATTAGGGAGAACTTTTCTCACAATAGAATTTGTAATGACTGAATTGTGTGAAAATGTAGTTATCGATGTGTGACATTTTTCCTTGTAATAAAAGAAACAGAAAGATAAGAAATTTAACTTGAGTAAAAAATGGTTAGAAGTACTGTCATGCGCATTTGAAGAAGAATATCCCCCATTAAAATTAAAAATTATTGACTGAATGTGTGTTATGTCCATCACAAATGCCGATGTAGAAAATGAATTTTTATTTAATACAAGAAGTTCGAAAACGAGAACACTTTGAAGGAAAATTAATTTTTCGAAAATATTCAGTTAACATAAAAATATCTTTTATATGATTTTAATTAAAATAAATTAAAAGTATTGAAATCCTTTTAATGCTATTTTAAATTAAAAATATAACTGAATAGAGAAAGATCGGTTTTATTTCATAAATATAATCATCGTATGTAATATTTATTGTGTTATTGTTTAAAAGTGAGATATGGCTTTTGATCTTTTTACCTCATTACTTTTTTTAAAAAAACAGGAAAGTGAGCGCGTTTTCTTACTCTCATATTCAAAAATGAATACAGGATGCTTTTTCTGGTTCAAATCGCAATACCAAAAAATATTTTTTTATTTTTTAAAAAATTATTGAAAAATAAATTTTGTTTGAAGAAAATATAATTATTTTTCAACTTCTAACATACTTTTTATTTCATTTTTTTCCTTTTTTTTTTTTTTACCCTTCATTTTGTTTTAATTTTACTGTGACTGAACATATAGGAGAAAGAAACACCGAATTCCACACAACTTTCATACAAAATTGCCCAAGGCAACTTAACAGCTAGCTGTAAACGATTGATCTCTTGGTTCTTACTTGATAAAGGAACCGAACTAGGTCATAAAATTGTCCCTGTTCGACCTCCCAAGTTCTAAAAGGCGGAAAGGAAAGAAGTCTGTTGCATTTTAAGGCGAACTTCAAAATAAGAGTTAACGCTTTCGGAATAACTTTTCAGGAGGAAGGTATCCACTTAGAGGGTTAATAAGATCTTGATAATTTGTGGGTTATGTAAGATGTGAAAAATTACTATCATGTTCATCAGGCTAATTTTGTATAATTTTAGTGTGATAAGCAATAGATATTATCATGGAAGTGTGTCTTTCGTTCTTCAAAGTTTTAAAATATAACAACACCTTATTTTTTCCCAATGTCAATTCATTCACAGTTTTCATGCGATGAGATACCTGAACTGGTTTAGTTATAACACGAAAATTCATCCCCTAATTCATAATATTCCTCCCCTTTTCTAGCAGCCCTTTAGATGTATTCAGTTTTTTAAAGTTGCATTAATGGGGCTAAAGTGACAATTGTATAATTATAAATGAAATATGTTCATTAGTCTGCACAACTAAATACTCCCTATCCTAATACCAATCATCGGATATTTTTTTCTTGAATTGGAAGGATTGGGACCAGTGTTGGGACCCGGAAATATTTCTTTACGAGATAGGTACAAATAAACAACTTCAAATCATACAATAAATCTATGATCCGTATTTGTTCTGAGCAATTTACTCCTACAGTTCATCCATTCAAATTGACTGCATTTAAACTTTTTAAAATAAAAATAAGCACTACTGACTGCCAAGGAGGATACCCCAAAAAATCATCGCTATTTTTTTAAGCTATATCTCTCATCTCTTTCTCTTTTCTCCGATCCTTCAGATATCATTCTATATCTTTTTCTTTTCTCTCCTCTTTCTTTTGTCTCTTTTTCTTTCTTTATTCTCTATTTCTCCCTTCTTTCTCTCTCGTTCCATTCTCTTTTTTTATCCTTTCACTGTATATATAAGTAAGGTTATATATATAATTAAGTTAAATTCCTTATATATACCACTTAATTTTTATTAATTTAAATTTTATTAATTTTCTTGAATAAACACCATAATTATTTCTTCGAAAAGATGGTCCAAACAGAACACTTCTAATCCTAGCTTATTTTTTACAGCCCCATTTATGCAATCCTTAATTTTCAAGTATAGCACATAACTAAAAAGGGTACTTAACGATTCTGGACTTAAGTGTTAAATACACTTAGACTTTACTTGGAGTCCTTTTGCTGTCAGTATAACATCCCTCAACTGCTAGCTATATAAAGTGTTTTTAACACACTTTTATAAGTTTCACTTGTATGTAAGGGAATCTCTGAACTCGATTTTTACCCACATAAAAAGGTCCGATTAATTCGAAGTTTTGTACACTTGTGAAGGACCGATGTCAATACAATAATTTCATAATTTTGTTCCATTGTCCTGATCAGGGCAATACGGAATACGATTTATTCCGTATACCACTTCCAGATTTGCCGACTTATTTCATAAACCATTTTCAGATTTGGCAACTAATTCCATATGTCATTTCACGATTTGTAACTAACTCCACATTTAGTAACTTAAAAATTAAGGTGCAACCCTAAAACCACAAAAAAAAAATTAAAAAGAAAGACTCGCGCATATGAAACAATATATATATATATATATATTCTAACTGCTAAACATTTTTTTATAAAGCGATACGATTAGAAGTGATGGTACGTCTTAACACTAACAATACGTTTAAAAGGTGATAAAATTATGTTCTAACTCCTAAATATCTTTTTTGATAAAACAATACGTTTAGTAGTGATGATTCTTAATTAACATTATAGCAGAACTTTTGACAGATGATAATAGGATGGTCATTTAATATTTCTTTTTACACACTTTTATTAGTCAGATCTGTACCTATAGAAACGGAATCTTTAAAATACAGCGATAGGGAACTCCTCCTAGGCCCCGTAAATGGAGATAATGTTCACTTCAGACCTCTAAATTAATATCCATTTACGACCAAGACTAAATACAGAAGCCACATAATTCCGGAACCAAATATCTCCCAAACGCAAGGATAAATTCAACAATGAATAAATGATAGTTTTCAAAACTAAAAAAAAAAAAAAGATTTTTATTGTAGATCGAACTAATAACTGAAAAATAAATTATTTTTTTTTAAAAAAACTAAAAGACACGCTTTTATAGCGAATCGAACTAAGAAATAAAAATAAAAATAATAATAACTCCTAATATAAGAATGAAGAGATTAGCGAGAAAATTGGGGTAAAAGCGTGGGGTGCTTTGTACTACATTTTTACACTAACTCAGCATTTCAGAATAGATCTAGTAATAAATTCTAACAATTAATATAGAGCACCCCACTCTTGTACCCCAATTTCCACGTTAATCCTTTTATTCTTATATTAGGAGTTATTATTATTATTATATATTTTTTTTTTACTTTTTATTTCGATTCACTATAAAAGCGTGTTTCGTTAATTTTTTTAACTATAATTTATTATTTTATAAAAAGTGGTGTTGCTTGAGAAACAACACATACATAAAATTAGAATATTTTTAATTTAAAGCCAGCAGGAATATTAAATGTGAACAGATAGCAGTTTTGAAACTGTACCTTTACTTTTAGCTCTTAAGATATCCGACTACTTGCAACACTTTTTTTAAACTGAAATTTCGGGGATTTTTTTGTGGTTTTTAGATTTATTTAATTCATTTTAAGAAAAATGTGCTAAAATTAAAGAGGAGAAGAATTAATTATTATGTCTAAAATGTGGAAAAATGGGTAAAAATTTTTTTAAAAAATTACGTAAACGGGTACCGTTGTGTACATAAAGTTTATGAACAAATTTTCAATTTTTTTTCATTTTGTAGTGCTGCTTTGCTATTCATTTTTAAAGTGCCCTTCGGGAAAAGAAATATTTTAATTTTTACAAAAGACTTGAGCACTTTATCTTAACTATTATATGAAATTGCTTTAAAAAAACAGTTGTTAAATCCACATAAAAGACTTTAAATTTATTAATAAAGCAGTGATTGATAAATTTGAAAGTAAATTTGACACTTCTACACAGAACATACTCAAACAAATTTAAGTTAATTATTTTTCAAAATTGTTTGAACAATCACTGTCCCTGTTTGAGCATTTACTAAAAAACACATTTCGAGTAAAATGCATTTTAAAGTATGATATATTGCATCTGAAATAATGTCATCTGCTTTTATTAAAACACTTATAGTTTTTGTTCTAGTGAATGGAAAATAATTATCTTGGTATTTTTATAAAGCTAAGAAGATGGCTTATAAAATAAAGTCGGGAAAATAGATGTCAATTGTTTGGCAAAATAAACAATTTTAGGGTGGTCGGATACCTTACATCTATTTAAGTGAATTGCTTGACTGTGTGTGTGTACTATAACAAACAAAGCAGTTATAATTAAGGCAATTATATGATTAAACCAACAGATTCTCTTGAAGAAATACGATGTTCATTTTTGTTTATGGCCTTTATTCGTGTTTTAATGAACAGCAATTATTTTATAATCTGGTACATTGAATTATGAAGTTTTAATCGAAACGTATTTAATAAATATTTAATACAATCACTTTCTTTCGGGCTGAAGGTACCTTCCTTATTTTCCATATATCTCAGTGAAGATTTTCTTAAAAAAATATCTACACTTATTAATAAATAGTCTATGTTTCACTGCAACCATTTTAATCGAGGGCGCTTCCTTTGTTTCTTGAGTACCCGTTTCAAACATGGATGCATTTAAAGTAACTCTATTTAAATTTCGCAAAATGCTTGTTTATTAAGTTCTAAGATTACCAATTGTTCTCATTTACAAACAAGTATACATTCCATTATTCCAGTCCTCCAATAAAGGGGTTTTGGACTGCGCTTCATATTTTATGTAAACGACAGCATAAAATATAAAAAAATCGATTGGTCCAATTTTATTACAAAGAAATTGGATCATCGGCTTAAAACTTTTCAGAATTTTCGCAATTAGTGTGGCATTTTCATTGATGCAGAATTTCTACTCAATATGAAAATTCCGTTTGATAAATGAGTTTTAAAGATTTGTCTTAAACATTAAATTTTATGAATAATGAAGTGGAAAGCACTCATTTGGCTTAATAGTCAAAAATGCTTTGAGTAGTTCATTTTCCGCTGAGCATCAAGTTTATAACTTCTGAATTTCTATCGGAAATTAAAGTAAATAAGAATCCAAAATGTAATTATTCCTTTTATTTGCCTCAAACAATTATGTATAGTTTAAATGAAACTTTTTGTTTTAAAATGTTTATGAAAATCATAGTATTATTTCCTTAAAAAGTACTTTTAGTATTAAGTACATCATTTAATCTCTTTAACAGATTTAAAATCTAGCATTTAAAAAGAAATAAACATTATTCCACCTTAAAAAATGGCAACTTATTCGAACTGCTTATAAAATGTCTGTTTCTAACCACTCTTGAATTAATAATTGCTATCTGACTGTTTAAAGCAGCAGAAGCACCTTCCGGTGGCCACCCAACTTCAGTTCAGGCCAAGTGAGGGAGGAATGTGGTCATTATCAAAAACCACTCCTGTTTTGGTCCCTTGTTTTTGTTAATGGCATTCGTTTCCTTTTTTGAACCTGGCCTAAAATAATTAATAATTGTTACACTAAAGATATAATGTATTAAACTTAATTCTGAATCTAATAAATGTGGACTTTCAGTTAGATCTTTAATTTCCAGTGCTCTTCAGATTAGCTTAAGGAAAAATAAATATTTCTGTTTGTATTGAATCATTCACACGCGCTGTTTTCATTTGAATGGAAAATAAATGTAAACATCCTGAGGAAATAAACCAAAATGAATACTTTTATTATCAAACACTGTTGCTTCCATTTAATACTAGTTACAATTAAAAACTTCATTAATTATCAGATATATTAGTTTAAAATATTAAGTTTGTGAATGTTTCATCAATATTTATTCATTCTTTAAATAGAATTCCTAGCTACATAATACAGTGTTTCTAAAACTGTGGAGCGTGCCTCCTAGGGGAGCGCAATAACCCAATGAGGGGACGCGAGCATATCGAAAATAAAATATTAAAAATAATAATTCACTGGAATTAAGTGTAAGAAAATACTTCCTGACATAATAAAAAATTACACACACAGATTTACACAAATATATAATTTACGTATACCATGTGACAAAATTACGTCGCCAAAAATAAAAGATTCTACTTCAAACGCTCATTAGCTATCTTTGATCCTATAACCAAATTAAAAAAATATTTTGTTTGCTTTGCATTAATCCCACGATGAGAGATTTTTTTATTACGTTTCTTTTAACCTAAAATGTTACATTAGATGAGCTTCGAATTTACTGGTATGGTTATATCCTTCCCTTTTTTAGGGCAGTTGTATATCTATATCTATCTATCTATCTATCTATCTATATATATATATATATAAAGTGTGTTTTTTTAGAGGTATAGAATTTTAAATTGCAATAAAACAACGATGTATAATTCGATTGACATGAATTTTTTTTATTCGAAAGATAATCTTGTGGTATTACATTTTAAATAGGATTTCTGGCATAGGACTACCACGGCTGGCTCGGATGTAGTCGAATCTGGACGTCCAATTTTCGATGACATTTTCCAACATTTGTGGCCGTATATTGGCAATAACACGGCGAATGTTGTTTCTTCCAAATGGTCAAACGTTTGTGGCTTATCCGCATAGACCCATGACTTTACATAGCCCCACAGAAAATAGTCTAGCGGTATTAAATCACAAGATCTTGGAGGCCAATTCACAGGTCCAAAACGTGTCTTTCAATAAATCGATTGTGGTACGAGCAGTGTGACATGTTGCGCCGTCTTGTTGTAACCACAGCTCCTGGACATCGTGATTGTTCAATTCAGGAATGAAAAAGTTAGTAATCATGGCTCTATACCGATCACCATTGACTGTAACGTTGTGGCCTTCATCGTTTTTGAAGAAGTACGGACCAATGATTCCACCAGCCCATAAAGCGCACCAAACAGTCAGTTTTTCTGGATGTAAAGGTGTTTCGACATACACTTGTGGATTAGCTTTACTCCAAATGCGGCAGTTTTGTTTGTTGACGTAGCCATTCAACCAGAAGTGCGCTTCATCGCTAAACAAAATTCGCTTATGAAAATCGGGAACAACGGCAATCTCGTTTTGGACCCATTCGACGAATATACGCCTTGCTTGATGATCGTTTTGATGAATTGTCAAACCAATCTGAGAATAAATCACTTGATAGCTGTTAATTCGGCCGCCATCTTGGAAAGTAACGCCAACTTAAACTTCTATATCTGAAAAAAAAAACACTCTTTAGTAATAGTAAATCCAAAGTTTAAGTATTCTTTAGAATATATCCTTGATTTAATTTTTGGAACCATGCTCTTTTGTGTACTTGTTGATACTTTATTATCCTCGAATGTTCTCTACGATTGAAAAATGTATCTATGATTTTGTTTTATTCTACTGCCGTAAATACTTAATACCGTGATATACAACTAACGCGTAATTTATAAAATGTACATTCAAGACAGATTCAGTAGCTATAGAAGTATCAACTTGACCAAAACTGAATGTAATTGTACCAGGTACAGTTTTTTTACATGTTTTGCGCAGATGTCCGATAGGTTGCCCAAACTGACATAAACATTTGCCAGATGTGATGAATATGACATAAAGCAACATACGCTAGACCATTTTTCTAATGATATTTGTACCTTTAGAAATGGATAATGAAGGGAATAAATATTTATTTAAATATCATTTTGCAATATGTTTCAATTTAAAAATTAGAGAAAGAAAAATAGCATAATAACTATCCTATTACTTAAAAGTAATTTAATTAAAATATACATTATGTACTCTTAAAAGTAACATATATATAGTATATATATATATATATATATATATATAGTATGTATATATATATATATATATATATATATATATATATATATATATATATATATATATATATATATATATATATATATATATATATATACAAAATTTAACACTTATCTTGTGAAGGTGCACGGTTCATAATTAAGATCGTATTGTAGTTTTAGAGTCAAAAAGTGCATTAGTAATGCATTCAATACATTATTACTGTATAAGGGAGAGCGCGATAAAAATTAGGATTGAAAAGTGGGTCGCCAGTACTGAAAGTTTGAGAAGCACTGACATAATATTAACAAAATATTATTAGAGTAGCATTCTTATTTTTTTGAAAATATATCATCCTTCCTTCATTTTTTTTTTTTTTTTTTTTGGGGGTTAAAAATTGCATTTACGATGGTGAGTCTGAAAAGAGCTTCCCCTGCCTACTGTGGCTAGAGTTGAGTATAAAATTCAAAACATAGAATGAGACATTAAAGATAAGACATAACTTTACTTTTCCACATAAGTACCAAGTGCATTGAAATATTTTTCATACTGCTTGGTAAGCTTTAAAAAACCCTCGAAGAAAAATGTAGATACAGAATAGGCATTTACTTTTGCGTGGACTTATTTTCGGTTGGAACTATCAATGCTACGCGGTATTGTGACACCCTATCGAAATTGAAAGAGCGATTCGGGAACAGTGGCCTGGGCTTCTCCAACATTGCGTTCTGTTGTTGGATGACAATGCGACACTCCACTCGGCAACGGCAATGCAAAACCTTTTTGCAACTCTTGGTTGGGAGAGCCTACATCACAGTCCTGATCTCGCACCAAGTGACTTTCCTCTATATTTCCGGCTTTGAAAAAGAATCTCCCCTGAACACGCTTTAGAAGCAATACCGAAGTCAAACAAGTCGTTAAACACTTCTTCTGCATGCAAAACCCATAATTTTCGTGGAGGGCATTTTGAAACTTACCAAGCAGTATACCAAATGCCTCAATGTACTTAGTACTTATGTGGAAAATTAAAGTTATACCTAATATTTAATGTCTCATTCCATATTTTTGACTTTCACACATAACTTTGACCACAGGTGACAGGGGAAACTTATTTTCCGACTCAACACCGTAAGTCAATTAAGTCCTTAAGACAATTTATATTTTAAATCAACTGACACCTAGAATGACAAATATTATACTATTATACGCTTCTGGTAGAAACGTAGTCATTCGCCTTAATTGATTGCAAAGGGAGAATTGGTTTAGTTTAGTATTCCCGTTACTTGTTAACGATTTTGATTTTATTGCTTCCAATCGGGAACATAGATCTTATAGAATTTCAGAAAGCTATTTATCTAAGAAACGAGATACTTAAATCCCAAAATCTTAAAAAAAAAAGCGTTTTCATTAGATATTGAACATACAGTAAAAAACATTTTTATGTGATAAATTGGGGCCGCATTAATAGAAATTGCACAAAAAAGTATACAAAAAATATTTCATAAATATTTAACATAACAAACAACTTAGGCGACATACTCCAGGTAGTTTTTAAAGCGGTTCATAGCGCCCCGTGCATAAAAAAAGTCGACCTTAGATAATATGCCAATTATTTACGATATTTATGAGAAAATACTTCTAAACAAAATAAATAATCTAATTTCACATATAAACATTTAATTTCTCATTGTACACATTCAGAAATTTTCAAAATGAACATACATACTACTTATTGTAATCCAAAGCACGCATCTTACCGTGATGAATTAGTTGAAAATCGCTTCCGTCACTTGAACATACAATTTGAATTGTTTTACTTTTTGGCACCATAAAGTAAGAGCTAAGTTTTTGCGACGAAGGTTAGTTGGACAGTTGTTTGTGAGCGTACGATAACTAGATATGCAAAATTAAAGTTCTATTTTGATTTTCAAACTCCTTTCGGAATTGGTATGAATTTTAAGAAAATGCTTTTTGGATTTGTTGGAATCCTCGATTTCTGTATATATTTGATACACTTTGAAAAAAAATCTGGTTCGTTTTTTCCGTCTTCAATAAAATGCGTGCTGCTAGTGCGTCAAGAGAAAGCAATTGAACGGTCAATGTCAAAACAGACTATTTATAACCAATGAACAGAGCGTCTTGAAGTGTATATTTGTTCACTGATAGAAAACATTACAGTGACAACAAAGCTCTTGAAACGCATGCACCACTTACTCAAAGAAATTCCATAAAAATTCGTACAAAAATAAAATCGCACAAAATAAGGACCGCACAAAAACAGGCTCTACTGTACTCTGAAAGAAGAAATATCCGAACACCAAGAAAGGCTTGTGTTGGATAAACGAAATTTGGTAGGCGTGTTTATACATCTGAAAGATGACATCTATTCAAATTTCGCGCTCTCGTTTCACTATGGAGCATCCATATCACAAAGTGACATTCGGCTCATCGCCGGCGTGCTTGCACTCACAATTATGGAAGTAGTACCGGCTATTAATGTAACAGCATTTAATATTTGAAAAACATTTTCTTGAGCTTACACTAGCCTGTGATTTTGACATTTTAATCAATTAAACATGTTAACAACTCAAATCAGATGTGGAAATCTCTTTATTCTACGATGTTTTTTTCTTGATGTTGGGATTTTATTTTCCGCCAATGTATGTACAATCTATACATATAAAGAAGAAAAACGACTAACACTCAATCATCAAAATATATCCAAAACTATTAAATCTACAAATGAGACTTGAAATTCAGTAAGCATGTTCCTTCCATGGAGTAGAGATACACTAAAAATGGATTTTGTGAAGATCGAACCCCACACCTCCGGACATGACGAGATCTTAGGGGGCATTATAAACAATTATTTTTGCTTTTAAACTATTAGACGTACTATCTTGAAACTTGATAAGCATATAGTGTTTGTAATAGTATTTTCACAAAGATTGTCCCCCTAGGTGACTTCGCGTGATTAAAGAAGAGTTATAGGTAAAAAGAGAATTCTATTATCGATCTATTAAACCCAGGCTTAATTTATTTCACGTTGTAAAGATGCACTATGGAGCTGTTTTGCAAAGATTGACTTTAAAGGTTGGTTACGAGTGGGTTTTATGCATAAAAATATCTTTTTTATGAATAATTAAACTTATAAACTTGAAATTTTTTTAACATATTTCTTGTTGAGTAGGTCTTATAAGAAAGAGGTTTTGAAAAGTCAACTTATACGGGGACCAAATCGATAAAAAAGAAATCCATTTTTTCAATTATTAGAAATACAGATTTCAAATTGGGGAAAATACGATTTTTTGTTGATATATGCTAAACGGCTTTTATTTTGTTGTTTAATTTGCAATTCACTTAAATTTTACACACAAAAAAATTATTTTTCCTTTACTCTATTCCGAAAATCGAATTTCAAGGGGGAGGGGGGATGAAGGGTTAAGGTAAGACGTTATAGGTAATCATTCCATTTTTAAACAATTGGACCTATAGATTAAATTTAGCAGGTGCTGTGCCCGTTTGAAAATCCCAAAACCATGACGTCACCTTGTGGTGATTTATTTCTAATAATAAATATTAATTCTTATTCTGATAAAAAAAAATGGTAAGCATTTTGTGTGAGTGGTAACAGTTTCGTTTTGTTTACTAAAGAATATATAAACGAATAGAACGAAACAATGGTGATGTGTGTGTTGTTTTAATTTCTTTCTTAATTTCTGTTTAATGTTTAATTACTTAACTGCAGAAATGTTCATTTCTATGAAGTTCAAGGAGGTTTCTTTTAAGGAGTCAGGTATGTATATTTCAAATTGACCCCCTAGGAGTTTTACGAGGTTGCTTCGTGTTAAAAAAAAGAATTTTTTTTGTGAACTATTATACCTACAACCTGTAAATTTGGAAAACAGGCTACTTTTATTCGGAAGAGGTCAGCTTAGAAAGGAGTTCTCAAAAGTTGATCCACAAGAGGGTTACGGCTGCGTTATAAATATAAAAATAACTTTTTCTTTTAGCTATTAGACCTACAGATTTCAAATTTGGCATATATATATATATATATATATTGTTAAGCGGAGACATGCTAAAACCTGATTTTATTGTTTAATTTGTATTTCACTTAAAATTAACTCATTAAAAATCTCTTTATTCATCAATCTATATTATTTTATTTTTCAATTCACCACTGAGAAAAATAGGTATACCAGCTAGTATACCTATAGAGCATTTATTTAGCAATCCTTTTCTGAAATATCAACGAATGCGAAGAAACATTTCTTATAAATGAAGTCGCACAACACAAAAGTAGGTATCGCAGTATCGGACCAAAAGCTCAATACCAGTATTGGGTACTTTTTAGATCTTGATACCGGGGTAGCGGTAGCAGAATTTCAGAAAAGGAAGAAAACACGGGTGTTTCTTTGTTTTATGTTTACCAGATTTATTAGAGAGTGTAAATATTTCAAAAAAATAATTTGTAACTTATAAATTTTAACAGTATATAATGAATCACAAAAACTAAACGAACACCTTATTTATTTAAATCAAAAAAAATTGTAAATATCACTATTCAGTCTGGAGTGTTATTACAAATTTTTCAAATATGATCTTAAAAAGCATAATGCCTTAATCGCCTGCCATTAAGTGCGGAACTTATTTTTCCTTGGACAATAATTTCATTCAAATTACACTTTTTTTACAAAATAATATATAGATTCTTTCCCCTTTAATAAATTTGTATCATATTTTGTTTATAAATATATATGGAGTACGCTTGTACTTCCTTAATTCACTTTAGTAACTCTAACAATTTTTTTATTTTGTGCCAGTATATCCTTTTCATCATATAAATAATAAAATGAAACCGAAATATTATCAAATGAATTTTTATGTTCTTTATCCTTATCCATTATTTTGGGCTAATATTTATGAGTATATTTACATCTATATATATATATACATACATATATATATATATATATATATATAGATATAGATATATATATACATATATATATATATCTATATATATACATATATATATAATTATATACTTACATATATATATATAGATATATATATATACATATATATATATATATAATTATATATATACATATATATATATAATTATATATATATATATATATATATATATAATTATATATTATATATATATATATATATATATATATATATATATATATGTATATACTGCTCAAAATAATTAAAGGATATTGCTGTTTTAGGTGGATCTTGTGGCTGGGAAACTTTTTAGCTGATTGATACATGGTCGACAGACGTAGTAGGTTATATGAGAATAAATTACACATGTTTGGCAGAAAAAAATGCATTTTATTGCGCATTTGTGTACAAAAGGAAAAAAAAACTCAATTTGTGCATATGAGAAAAAAAGAATAAGAAACGGTGTTTTCATCAAAGAAAATCTTTTTCAGTAGGGGGTATTGTTTCCACGGACGGTCAGCAACGACGAGCACCTTTGAGGCATGGTGTCAATGAGGCTATTAATCACGAGTTGGGGTATTCTGTCCCACTCTTCCAGAAGAGCTCTTTCCAGTGCTTGGAGATTTGGTGGGGGTGGTTGTGGCCCAGCAACTCATCTTCCTTGAGCGTCCCAAACGTGCTCTATTTGATTTATGTCTGGAGAACTCGCTGTCCATTCCATTAATACGATTCCTTCCTCGAAAAGGAAATCCTCTACCAGGTTAGCACGATGTGGCTTGCAGTTATCGTCCATTAAAATGAAGTCACCTCCGATTGCTGCAGCGTAAGGGACTACAATAAGTCTGAGGATCTCATCGCTATATCGGCGAGCAGTCATAGGTTCATCTCGAATGATGTAGAGGTCTGTGTGCGCCCGTCGATGAAGATACCACCATACACCAACACTTTTCCACCGCCAAATCTGACACTTTCGTGCACGTTCGCAGGATTATTCCTAATGCCACACTCCCTCCAGATGAAAATAGGCCTATTATCCAGATGAACAGAAAAACGGGACTCGTCAGAAAAAAGAACATTGCTCCATTCATTTCTCCTCCAGTTCACATGCTCTGTTGCCCACTCCTTGCGGTCGCGACGATGCCTTGATGTTAGTCTAACACATACCATCGGTCGGCGAGCATGAAACCGTGGTACCAGTAGCCGAGCGAAGGTGTTGTTGGAGAAGAGTAGCGTTCATATTTCAGTGTCTCTGAGCCGTTAACACTAAATAACGATCTTCATTGGGCGTTGCTGCCCATCTACAACCTTGTCCTGGTATTCGGCCCGCAATTCCAGTCTCCAAGAAACGGTTCCAGATCCTGGAAATCACACTTTGTGACACTCCAATGGGTTGCGCTACTTCTGCTTGAGTTTGGCCCCCCTTCTAACCTGCCTACACGCTTCTGAATCGGTTAAATGGCTTCGCTGAGACATCGTACTCATCGAAACAAAGCAGTCACTAAATGCCTATCATCCTTGTCTTCATTTTAGTTGAAAGTCACATTTCATTCACTGCCCCTCAAGCGACGTTTTTGATGTCGAACTCAAAATTAGCATACTCCACAGTTTGAAAATCAGAAAAGTTTGCATTTGTAATTCTCTTCTTTCATTTTCGGCAAAAAAAAAATTCGCTTATATCTTTATTTTATATAAAACTTACAATATCATTTCATTGTTTGAGCAGTATATATATATATATATATATATATATATATATATATATATATATATATATATATATATATATATATATATATATATATATATATATATATATATATATATATATATATATATAATTGACCTGAAAAATATTTTTAACCCTAAGGTACGTTATACAAATACAGTGTGAATAACAAACTCCCCTTTTAAAAAAAATTTGAAATAGTACGCACTTTCTTCACAACTACAGCCTTGTTTTCACAGATACGAATATCAGACTTAAGAACTCTGAGTGAGTGCAGCATCGTTCGGAGCTGTAACAGGATAGTTTTGACCTTCCTCCTTGGATGATTCACATAATTTATCACTTATCTTGATTATACGATGCAACTTTTTATTCTCAGTCTAATTAATTTCGCCATTTAGGGAGACACAAAAACAAAAACGAATACTATTTTTCTACGTTGGTGGTCCCTGAACATATAGTGGAGACAATTTTAAAAAAAAATCTAGTAAATACCGAAAATAGGGTATTTAAACTTCTGAATACCGGTATTACAGAATTGTACAAGTGTGTCAAAATAACGGTATTCGGTATCCCGGTATTGCAATTTATACACACAAGGCGTGATGGTTATCAATATACAATTACATTAAAACTAGCTTCTTAATAATAAAATTTAGGCATTAAAAGCGATGTATCTTATTCTTTGAAATATAAATTAAATTAGTGCACAGCCAGCGGCATTTAAAATAAAATACCACGTTACACATTCAAATGTCACAAAATATATATTTATATATTTGTAGTGTTTGTTTTTAAAGATATAATATGTTAAACTGACACAATACATAGTTTAGTAATTTAGTAGTGTGCTTTAATATGATAACTTTGCATTGATGTTAAATTAATTTTAAAATATTTTGATTCCAATTTTCGAATTAACACGAATATGTATGATGAAAATTTTCTGACTTGAAAGAAAAAAAAACACTTAGAAATTTTAATATTCAAAGCAAATACAATACTATTTATAAGAAAACATCTAACCACAATATTGTTTAATTTAAAGTAAAAATTAACGAGAATAATCCATTAAAAAAGAAAAATAGAGTGTTATTGAAGTTTTAATATCCAAGATTCATTTCTTTGTAAAATTTATTTTCTAGTTCTTTATTTTATGGAAATGCGAATTTCCTCAAAAATAATTTAAAACGAATGTATGAAAACGAAATGAAATTGAATAATTTGTATTTTTTGTAAAATTCTCATCTCTCAAATAATTCAAACTTCTTTCTCGTCTATTTACAAAAGGAATTCAAACTTCTATATTTTAAAATATTACTTTTAACTTTTGAACGTACTTCACAAAAATAACCCAATACCGTTTTCAAATGCTAAAAATTAAATATTCTGGTATATTAAAATTGTCTTCCCGTTTGTAAGCCGTAAAGAGGTAATACAATTTATTTTTATCCATTTAAATTTATCTTTTCCTAGGAATAAACATTTCCTGTATTATAAAAAGACAAATTTTTAAAATTTTCAGGCAGTTGCATATGTTTAAGAGTAATAATTAGTTGTATTTATTGTTTATCTAAAATATTTTTGCAAAAACATATTTAGCTTTTTAAATATGTATTTGATAATGCTAAATTTGCTGTTTTATTAATTATCAGTGTTATTTTTCAAAGCTATTATTTTTATTTTTCTATTATTTTTTATATCGATTGCTTCAGGAACGCTAATATTTTTGTAAGAACAGAATACGATAAACAGAAAAATCGTTTGGTTTTTCTTCTTCAAAGCCATTTCGATTTACTAAACTCAATGGATTCATTTTGAAATGCTTAGCTTGCTATTTTTCACATGGAATAAAAAATATTAATGAAGATATATATTTTGAAATAAATTAAAATACACCTCAAAACAGAATAAAAACAACTTAGCACATGTTTACAAAACTCCATATATTAGAAAAGGTAAAACATAACGAATACCTATAAGATAATTCGGGGGACTTAAGGATTTTTTGATTAGTACATTGAAAATTGAAATTACAAGACCATGAAAAAAAAATACTTATTTTTTCATGGACCACCTTATTTTTCAATATTTAATTGGTTATGTGTATAACTTAATTCTCTTCTTAGTAGGAAAATAAATTAAAACAAATGTTAAAACATCTATTTAATTATGGCATCTCCCCCCATATATGGGAGAGGATAGAAAAAAGAAAGTCATAGAAAAAAAAGTAACAACACCACAGTAAATAAAAAAGGTAACCATTACAAAATTAAATATGAAACAACAATAACTATAGAAAAGCAAAAAAAATTAATTGTTTCATAATAAGCTTGATAAAAATAATAACAGTACAGTAGAGGTTCGAATGATAGCCTACAAAATATTTCACTCAGTGCAAATGATTATCATTTCAATCTTCGTACAACTATTTGTTGCATTCGGTTCATTGAATTTATTGGCGACTGAGTTCATAAATATTCAAATTATAATCAAATCACAAAGACGATTCTCTGAAGGATTTTACTTTTTAATTCTAAGAGTGTAAGTCTGAAATTTTTGAGTTACTCTGAGACGAGAAGTTACAAAAAAAAAACAATTAACGGCTTAATTTGAAAATACAGAGTATTTTATATAACTCAGCAGACGATTATTTACTGACTTACTCCAGGTTGTATAGCATAGAATAAATTTTAGACAGAAGGTGAAAGGAGGTGACGTGAGAACATTACCGTGCTAATTTTCTATGATTCTACGCTTTTAAAGCGAGATTAAATCAAGGTGAATGTGCTTTCAACGGCTGCAAGGAGCATGTGGTGATGAATCTCCATGTCGTGCTACTGTATTCAGATGACTTAAAATGTTATGCAGAGGTCACAATTCTCTTTAGAGGATGAAGGACACACAGGTAGGCTACTGTCGGCAATAATCCCAGATAATTTTTTTGCCATGCGAAAAATGTTAATGGACAATAATCGCTGTACATACCAAATGATATGGAAGGGGCTTAACATATGATCCGCAACCATACACAAAGTTATTCTGCCTTTCGGTTCCCTATAATCTAACTGAACACCAAAAAAGGAGAGTGTTAGAATCAGTAAAGAACATTTAAATTGTTAATTGATGGTGGCCACTGCATCATTTATAAAATTGTAACTAATGACGAAATGCGCATACCATTTTTTGACACTCCAAAACGTCAACAAAGATAAGTATGAATCTTTGAAGATGATCCCACGCTGGCAACTGTAAAAACGCAACTAGCAATGAAAAAAGTAATGTATACCGCTTTCTTCAAAAGTACGGGATTGGTCAAAGTTATCAAGATCAAAGGGCAGACGATAGTAACAACGAACTGGTATACCACTAAATGTCAAAGAAATTCTCCAAGAAGTGAATGTTAGGAGATAAATGCCTTACCATGACAATGCATCTTCCCAAACAGCAGGATTAACAGTTTAGTTTCTAAGACAAAAACAAATTAAATATTAGTATTCTCCGGATCTAGGCCTATGGGGCTTTTAGTTATTTTTTAATCTAACAAAGAACTAATATGGACGTCGTTTTCATTCAAAAGAAGAGATTGATGTTTCTATCAATGCATTTTTTCATCAATTCCAAGAAATGAATAGTTTGAGGCATTTAATTTGTAGAAAATTGGACGCAAAGGTGCATTGATGCTGGAAGAGACTACTTTGAACATTCCTAAAATTTTGTAAGTATAACTTTACCTCATTATGATTTACGATATTTTTTTCGTATAATATATTTTTAATAACTACATTAAATACAAATAAAATACTCAACTTTGGGCAATTTAATCCGTTAGAGCTAATTAATTAAATGGGTACTTTAAATAATAGCATTTCAATTCAATTTACAGCATATAATGATGAAACAAGATTCTCCTATTTACACTGGTGTGCAAAAATTAAGGACGAAGTCGAAAAAATTAGCATATCAGCAGAACGAAGAGGCAGAGCGGACAGAAAAACCAATTAGGAGATTAGGTAAGGTGATGTACGGTAGCACATGCGCAGATATGCAGGTAGACGTAATGGGGGAGTGTCTGAGTAGTATAAAGCATGTTGTGTCGGTGCAAGATCAGTATTTCTTGCAAAGAGATTGCATGCCGTATAACAGTTAAAATCACCCCGAGTTGCTGCCTCAGCGAGAAATGGCGAATAATCAATCTGTTAGACGACATCTGGATGCTTTTACCCGAGGTCGAACAATTGGGAAGTTGGAGGAAGGCCGCAGTGTGACAAGTGTAGCTGCAGAGTTCGGAATTGCTCACAGCATCGTTTCACGACTTTGGAGACAATTTCAAACTACAGGAACAGCTATCCGGGGGTTCAGTAGTGGTCGCCCATGAGGAACCACACCCGCAGATGACAGGTACATTGTCTTACAGGTGAGAAGAAACAGGCGGCAGACAGCGGAAGAAATCGCTAGACACACGACACAGGCGACTGGACGACCGATATCGCGTTTTACCGTGGCCAGGAGACTGCACGGTGGTAGTTTGTTTGCACGATGCACTGTACGGTGTGTACCTTTAACGCCTGCCCATCGGAGAAGGCGTTCTCTGTGGTGCCGGGAACACCGGAATTGAGAGACAATGAATGGGGACGAGTACTCTTTACAGATGAGAGCAGATTCAGTTGGTTAGCGATTCTCATCGTATACTCATCTGGAGAGAGCGGGGAAGCCGCAATCATCCCTCGAACATCATTGAAAGGGACAGGTATGGAGGTCGCGGTGTTCTCGTTTGGGGAGGCATCATGCTTGTTAGTCGTACAGACTTTCACATCTTCGACGCAGGTTCAGTCAACGGCACCCATTATTGTAACGAGATTCTTCTTCCATATGTGCGTCTTTTTAGAGGCGCTATGGGTATGCAGTTCCTTTTCATGGACGACAATGTACCATGTCATCGCACAGTAGCTGTCGAACAGCTCTTAGAGAGTGAGGGTATTGAACGTATGGATTTGTCGGCACGATCTCCGGATCTCAATGCCATCGAGTATGTATGGGATTTTCTAGGCAGACGATTGGCAGCTCGTACCGTACCACCAGTAACGATTCGGGAGCTTCGATTGGTGCTGCAAGACGAATGGGCAGCAATGCCTCAACCAGTCATTGACACCATCATTCTCAGCATGGGCAGACGCTGTGAAACCTGCCTAGCAGTCAGGGGAGATCATATCCCCTACTAAAGACCGGATGTTTCTTGCTGGACACCCATCACAGGGATGTTTCGGCCTTCAGTCGCATAGCACTCCATGCTAATTTTTCAATAAAGCTTCTTTTTATCTCTCTGATTTCTCTTTTAGTAAGTGTTGCTTACATTACACTTGTCTTTACGTATTGGGGATCCAACGGTATCAAATGTGTTGATTTGGAAAGCTTTTATACAAAGTTATATTGAAAAAACCGCCTCGTCCTAAATTTTTGCACACCAGTGTAATTGCAGAGTAAATGGTGTCTTAGCAGCAAAATATTTCCTGAGTTATTTATGAAGCAGACAAAGAGTAATTATTGTAACATACTGTTATGATAAAATTCGGAATAAATTCGCAGATATTATTTTAATGTACCCGAGCATTAATGAACATCATAGAGCTATAAATAAATGTTATACTTGATTGATTTTACAAATGTACACAATTTCAAATTCATATACACTAAAATAAGCTCTTCCTTATTTAAGACACCTGATAACTGAATGTTCCTGCTAGATAATATAAATATTTATCTGTTCAATTTATCAGCGTATTTAACAGCATTTGCGAAAACTTCATTTAGAGAAAACATAGGTAGTTAAATTAAACGAAAATTGAATCATTTTCTATCTTGTCTGTAGCATTTAGTAATCATAATTACGATCACAAATATTTCCCTCAATATCATGATAATTTTCCTTATAAGCTTGTAATATTTTTTTAATATAATACATAACATTTGAATAATTTAAAATGTTCGCATAGTGTAGAAACTTATTCGGAGTAATTGAGATTACTCAACAAAAGAAAAATGCCTGAAAAGTTTCAAGATTCTAGGTAAAATAGTTCCGAATGTTTCGTAACGAATGACTGAAAGAAACTTTTTTCTTTTATATACATATATTTAGATTTGAATGTTGGCACCATAATGTTCATTGTAATTCTTGACCCTTTATCTATGTAAGTGGGCACGATAGCCTAGTGGACATGGTCCTGGACTCATGGCTGTCGTGTCATAAATTCGCGCCCGAGTATTACTAAAGACGCGACGCGTAGATGGACATTTAATTTTTTTTTATGATTCAAATATCTCACTTTGAAATAAAGTAGAAGCTTGGAGAAGGGTAGCCCGATCAAGTGTCGTCCTTATCAATTGACCATGGTTCCAAAATTTTGTGGTCCACCAACAATACTCCTGGTGTTGCTTTATAACCTGACATTACCACATTGTGTAGAACAGCAATACTCAACATGCGGACCGCTGGCCACATGTGACCCACCGAATCTTTCTGAGTGGCCTGGCTCTCTATGCTCGGTTTCACTAACAAATTCCATTACTAAAGAACAATGCATTAAAAATTGAGCGAGAAATTTTACAATCAAGCACTCCTGTATAACGATTTTGCTATCGATGTGGTGCTGGTAGGAATTGCGGGGTAACTTTTTTCTTTTGAAATTGCAACGGTTAGTGATGACAAATGAAAGTAAAATATCGATAATTTTTTACATGAAACTAATTTCTAATTAACCATCATACCTTCCAAGCGAAAAATATCTAAAGAATATTTGTGATTTCAAGACGATTCGGGTGTTGACTGCTTCGAAGGAACAACAAACATGGATGAGTAACTTGTTTATTTTGACATGAAAATGCTATATTTAAAATATATAATTATGTTCATCACTATACCACTAAGCACAAATCTTTAAATGTCTCCTTTTTTAACAACAATATATTTGGGTATGGGGGACATAAAATCATTGATGAAAGGGAATTGAAATTACCCCATAACAGGGTAAAATATGCACTAAACTTTTTTTTCAGTGCGTTGAGTTTGATGGAGTTTAATATAGTTTTAAAATAAAATTCAAAGCTACAAACATTTTGATCAATTTATACATTTTAATGTATTTGATCTTATTGCATCCCCCCTCCTGGTCTCCCGTTAAACCAGCCCGTTGTGGCCCGCAAGAAATAGTTGTCATATGTATGCGGCCCGCGTGAAATAGTTGTCGTAGGTGAGGCCGGCTGAAAAAAAGTACCGCTGGTGTAGAATAACAATACTTTCAATAACAGTTCTATGTTTTAATAAAGCAAAAACTAAAATTTTATCTTAAATGTTTCTAGGTACTGGAAGGCAACAGACATATATTTCCACAAATAGTGCTTTGCAATGTTTGGTTTGGAAATCAAGTTATGAGAGCTATTGAACAACGGTCAAATGATGCACGCGTGAGTGTTTAGCTTGCTTTCCTAGCTTCTATTCTTCGTTTCGTTCACAAAGTCTCATCCTTATGATTTCCTAACTTAATTAGCAATTATTTTAGGAGAAGCAACTAAAAAAACATTACCGTAAAATATGGCGTTTAACGCGCGCCTATACTTTCAAGCTGTATTTTTTTAAAAAAATTAGGTCTATTCATCTTATAACTCTCACCCCCATTTTTTTGAATAAACGTGGATTTTGCGTATGCAATGATCTTGTGTTTTGAAATCATTTATTTCAGGTATTATCCCAGGCTTTTGAAAATAGTACACTTCTAGAACTAAAACACTTAACATTCATAAACTATAACATTTCTTTTAAATAAATATTATTTCGATATATGTAGAAATCTAATTTTTTATGCTCTTCACTTTTTATTTTTGTTCTTAAAGCCCGGCGTATAACGCTCAATTTCGATCTTTTTTGTGTGTTTTAGGTGCGCGTTCTACGCCTGATTTTAAGTTAATAGAAAAATGCATACTTATTTGAAAGGGAAAACAAATAACAAACTTTATCGTTTTCATTCTTAAAAAAACTTTTATTAAATCTAAATTTATTTTTACTAAGTTAATGAATGGAAAAATTATATATTTGTAATTTTCCAATGATTTTATGTATCTATGAATTGATACCATAACGCAATATTATTAGATGGAAATAAAAAAGAAGTTAAGCATAAATATTCTTTTAAAAAATATATTCCAATACTTTTTTTTAATTCTCTGAAGGAAATTTAATTTTCCATTCTTACATGTATATATATAATTTCAAGACTAAAAAAAATTCAAATTAAAAAACTATATTTAATGCAGTTTTATATTCCGCTTATTGTGTCGACAACTATCTATTTATAATTTCTGAAGATTAAGAATTAAATTCCATTTGGGCTTTATATATATATATATATATAGATAGATAGATAGATAGATAGATAGATTGATAGATAGATAGTCATACTAATTTTATAAAATTATTTATAAATACTATTGTTACTTAGAAATATAAAAAGTAAGAAGTACGGAACATTTATTGTAGTAAAATATATGCATAACTTGTATTGTTACATTTCAATTTGATGTAATTTACCATCATCTAAAGAATTATTTACAAAAGCTATTTTAGTAAAAACCAAGCAATAATTTTTCTAGGCTTCTAAATTTTGGTTTTTAATTTACAGTATTATCTTTCATCATTTAAAAGAAAAAAATGCTTTTTTTTTCTAAAAACTCGAAAACAAAAATCTAATTTTCGATTTAATTTTTATATGGTAGGTTTCACTGTAAGCAAATATTTAAACATTGCATTTTTTAACAGTATATTTATCACAAAGAATGATATAAATTTTTGCCCTTTTATTTACATGTGTTGCTTTTGTAACATGAAACATTTGTATTAAATATTTCGTAAAATGGGCATTTTTAATGTTACATCCGAATGAGTTTAAATAAACATGGGATATTTCTACAAAATGTTTAATGATTTACTTATTTTTTAAAGAGACAGATTACTCGTTTTATTATATTATATAAATTATATATTCAAAAACAATTCATTTGAATCACAAATGGTTTTATTTATAATTTTACATTTTATATAGCATGTTTTTCATCGCAAAAATAAATGCTCCTCACACTGACTGCTTTATTTTTCGTGTTTGTCTCATTTTCAAACAAAACAAAACACTTCTATGCATTTTTAATGTTTCCTCTAGAACTTTTATCAGCTTAGTGAGTGAAAAATGAAGCTACAAGAATTAATTTGTTCCTCTTGTTGCGGTTACCTTTTTTTAATTGCAAGTTTTAATTACTGCAACTAATTTTAATTTCGTTTCTAGTTCTTCTCTCATTGGGGAAATTTATTTCCATATGTAAGTCAAATTAAATGTGTACTTTATGAAAAGTATTTTGTTTTCGTAAGGTCCATTGCAATTGTTCATGCTGCTTTATTATGAAAGATAGGAAATAATAAAACATTTTTTTAATTAAAAGTTAAATCACTGTACATAACGGGCTTAATCCATGTAATAGCATAGTCATATGATAATTGCAATTAAATGCTTCCTTCTAATCAATTCGTTAATTCATGTGATGTCATAATCTCTTGACAATGTCAGCCATCCGTTTTCAGCCAATAAATTTATCAGCTTGACTGCTGCAAGCTTTTTCTTTTTGCAGAAACTTTCTTTTAAAAAGTATGTATTTGTTAACAATAATAACGTTCATATGCCAAAACAGTACATTTAATTACATATTTATCAAAAAGGATAACGTACATATGCGAAAAATAAAAAAAACAATGACATTTTTTAATTAAGTGGATAACACGTGATTCCTTTATATTGTTGCCGTCATGAATTTAGTCCATTGATTTTAACTTTTTATTTCATGCATGTAATTATGTACAATACTCAGCTTAATCAGTTTTTTTTATTTTAAATCATTAAGATCACTGAAGATCCAGCTAAAATCCGTATTTAAATAATAAGTTTTATTCTTTGATTTGTTTCTAATTTTTATACGTATGTAGCAATAGAGAAAAAAATTGAGCATTTGGAGATAAATCTTACTGTTCAGTCCTGAGTCAGATAAGAAAATACTGAAAATGTTATTTCATATTGTTAATTTTCACACAATGTAAAATGAGAGAAAACATATTTTCTGAATCATTAGGAACAAGAAATTACGTTTTATATACCCACGCTCAAATTTTATTCATATCTATTATCTATGCAAGAAAACTCATGATATTCAGAGTTGAAAATATTAAGTCATTACTTTTACATTTAAAATAGCTTCAAAAGGAATACCAATTAAAGCAATGAAAAATATTATTTTCATTTGCTATTTTTATCCTTAAGAAAATAATTTTTGATGCTAAGCGTTAAATTTAAATGTTAAGAATATGTTTAAGCATTAAAAAGAAATCATGCATAATATACGTTATATTCTGAAAGCTAGATGAAGAATATTTTAAACCCGTAAGCTATTCCTTTAATATAAGTACGTATAACATGTTTTAGTATACATTTCACTGTTGGTCTTTTTATAACAACATCAGATGTATATCTCACCATATTACATACGTAACACATTTTGTACATTACTCACCAAAATTTTACCTTCTTATTATATATTTTTACATTTCGATTTGTGTAAAAAAACACATTTATTGTAAATTATACATAATATTTAATCATACAAGCAAAGTTAACATTTAAACCGTAATACAAAAATATACCAATGTAGAAAATTAAAACCAATTATTTAGCAAATAAAATTGAAATTGAAAGAAACGAAAGACATTTTTTTCGAGAAAAAATCCTTTTTAAAACATTTATGCAATGTTTATATCTTTTTCAGTGTCTATTAAATCTTTGTTTTGTACACATAGGAAAAAATTATGTTGTCAAACAAGGGGGTGAAAAGAAAAGGAGTTTTATTATACACAGTGTGGCAAATAAGTTTTAAGACTGTGTCCTTAAAAAGAAATAGAAACAAGAAATTCATTTCTGTTTTAGTTTTTTTATTTAAAATAGGATCCTCGGGATTCAAAACAATTGTTATGCAGATTTATTAAGGATTGAATGACTGTTGCAAATTAATATGGGGAATGGCCTGCAAAGCATGCATCGAAACTACGTGAATAGTCGAAATATCCGCAAAATAGCATCCTTTAAATTTCATTTTAAGTTCTGGGATCAAGGAATAGTCACATGGTGCAAAATCGGGTGAGTACGGTGGAAGGTCAATATACAAACATTATTTTTTGCCAAAAATCGACGAAAAGCAAGGGAGGTCTGACAGGATGCATTGTCGTGTAACAAACACCAACTGCATTCAGTCAGATATCCTGAACGAATGCGACAAATTCTGGCCATCAAACGCTTTAAAACATCTAAGCAGTACTGGCCTGTAATTCTTTGTCCAGTTGGAACAAATTCTTAGTGGATAATAAATACCCCTAGCATCGAAGAATGTAAAGCGCATTGTTTTGATTTTGTACGGAATTTTCCTTGCTTTTTTGGATTGCGGTGAATTTTATGACATCCATTCCGCACTTTGTCGTTTTGCTTCAGAGCCACATTGGAAACACAATGTTTGATCCCCTGTAAAATGGACTTCAAGAAATTTCGATCGTTTTCAGTAGCTGAAAGGATGTCTCTTGCAATGTGCACTTCTTATTGATTTTTGCTCAGGATATAAAGTGTGTGGAAAAAATTTAGCATACACTTTTGTTTTGCCCAAACTTTCATGCAGGAGGGTTCGAATTGTTTCATTGTTGATATTTAAAGAGTATGCTATCATTCTAAATGACGCTCAGCGATCGTTTGCCACGAAATGTCGTATTTTCTCAATAATTTCAGGTGTTCTAGATGAAACTGGTCTGCCACTAAGCTGATCATTTTCTACCGCATCACTTCCTTATAAAAATAATTGTAACCCACAAAACCATTTGATCTACATAAATAACAGTCGGCGTAAACTGTTTTCATAAATTGGTATGTTTCCGAAGTTTTGGGTAGAATTTTATTACAGCTCTTTTCTCTATCTTAAAAAAATCAACACGAAAAAAATTCACTTCTGCAATAAACACTTGTCTTCTCTCAGCTACTTAACCAAATGCCATCAAATTATTCACAGTGTGTCAGAAGAACATGGAGATTATGAGGCATGCGAATTTGTACTGATGTCGCCCTTACAGCCTGCGCTCTGGGACGAGTCTTAAAACTTATTTACCGCACTGTGTATAATCTCACTATAAATCTTCACCAGGGTTACTAGAAACAGTCTTCGTAAAACGAAACCTGATCTGTCATTCTCCACCCTCCTAACTTCAGCACCACACCAAAAGAACGATGTTTGAGCCAGAAAGGATTTAACTTGAATCAGTCGAATGTGTTCCTCAATGACACATGGCTTGACTTCAGGATACACTGGGAATAAATTCTTGAGCATGACCAGCAAGCTAAAACACTACTTCACAGGTGACTCATATTTTGTGATAGTCAATTTTCAAGTGCACCATTCCTTTTTTTTCCCTTCTACTTTTCAGCAAATAAGTTATTTATTTAAATTGTATATACAGTAAGTAATAAAAAAAACATATTTGTCTGAGTTTGATCCGATAAAATTTTTAAAATAATACATTTTATGTACCCTCATGTCCATAAATTAAGGATAATGAAATTCAGGCAAGGAAAGAAACAGAAGCAAAACAAATTTGACGTATTTGTAAAGTCTATTTATTAAACAAAAGGTAATTGCAAAAAAATATGCTATATGTTTGACATAATTAATAAAAATTGTGATTTTTACTCGCCTGGAGCAAATTTCAAAAAAGAACCTATTTACGAAAAACAGTATAACATGGTTAGTATGATGGTTAATACGGAGTATGTCTCCCGGAAGA
>BMAU01016084.1:1817500-1874768 GCA_019973935.1 Trichonephila clavipes
CTAATCACTGGAATAGCAAGTTCTGAGTGGGCCCTGTATCAAAATTCCTTCGGGTCCCCGTTTAAAAATTGGAGCTTTATTAACGGGCCTATTTATAACATTTTATAATTTTGTACTGGTACATTTCAGTGCCCCGTATTATTGAAATGGTGGTAGTTATACCCCTGCATCCAATCTGCAACAACAGATGTCGCATTAATATTTACTTTAATTTGAATTGCACATATAACTGAAAAATTTACTACAGCGCAAAAGGTAGTTTTTGTACTAAAAAAAGAGTTTTGTGTTGTTAGCATTTAGTTTTATTATTTTCCGGTTAATCACATGTCAAAATTATTTGACAGCACGCCTATTCCTCACTAAACATTTCTTTAGAAAAAATGGCACGTTGATCCATAAGGTTCCCTATCCAAAACAATAAAAATTTGTGTGATCACATTTCTATAAGTATACCACTAAAGTGTTCGGTTTGTTTACATTTTAAAATTATTGCATTGAAGAAAAAAATATTCCAGCATTTTATTTTATTTTATTTATTTATTTGTTATTTTTATTTGCACAAAAGCTACAACATGTCTCAAACATTTCGGTTAAAAACAAAAATATTGTTTGCTTGTTGTTGTTTTTTGTATTTATTACTTTCCAAAATGTATGAGAAATAATAATATTACTGAATTTATGTAGTTAAATTTAATGGAGAGTTAAATTTATGTAAAATTAAGACTTAATCCAAGCTTTTATTATCTTCCAATTCAATGCTACAAAATGACTTTTTTTTAAACTCACCCTAAATTCAGAGCCACTTAAAGCTCCGTCTAACAATCGTACTGCCGCCAAACTTATCATGAAGATGAGTGATAACATGGAAAATAAAATTCTGTAAAAAAATAATTTCAAGAATCGCCAATAAGGATATTTACGTCACTGTTTTAAATAACCAAACTTAGCATAAAACACTGATCATTCCAATTTAGATACAGATCCTAAGAGTCTCCGTTTAATACATCTGTTCGGGAACCCAGTATAATAATCCCCCAAGCGATAAGTTTAGCGCCTTCGTAAAAGATAGTAAAGGATATATTCTTAGCTGTAATTTATCCCTTTTACAATATGTGCTAAAATGCGTTACAATTTCAGTTATATCAAAAATTGGATTCGGTATGTAAAGCACTTAGTCCCACTGCAAATGTGATAATATGCTACACATCAAGCTAACAGGCGCTGACAGTGAGGGGCCTTTTGTAAAAACAAATATGATAGATTTACGGACATATACGTCATGGTGTGTTCCAAATGCTTATTAATGATAAGCCTCAAAATTGTAGCACTCGTGTCTTCTAATAATTGTTATGACAAAATTGGTGCTATTATTTTATTGCTTTTGTTAACAGTTATTGCTAAATACTTATCAAAATTCAGTGCATAAGTACAAATCCTTCAAGTACAGTCTGTACTGTAAAGTCTACACATACGCTTCCATTTTTCAAAGCCGGGAAATTTCAAGTTATTTGGATACTTCTGTCGGCATTATCCTATTTTACAATCATCAAATAATTCAATTACATAAGCTACGCCCATATGTATCCTCTGAATCACATTCATTCGGTTTTAACACTATTGAACTGACAAATCCAATGTGGTACTATTAGATATTATTCATTCGCACTATTTGATTTATCCGCCAGGCTGTTTCCCTGTAACTGTTTTTTATACACTTTGCTGACTGTTAAGTTCTGTCCTAAGTCTCCTATGTTTATTTGGCTTCTTTCATCTAATTGAAATGCGAATATGAAATTCTTAGGGATATGTGGTGCCAGAAGTAGCCGAGGGATCTTGGTCACGAATTGGTGAGTGTGTTTGTTGCTGGCGTTATTTCTTTAGATTCCTAAGTTCAAATTTTGGAGCAACTCAAGACTTGCCGATGCTGAAAGCCTTCACTTCGAAGTGATATGAGAGTTTGGAGAGGGGAGCTAGCTCGATGTTGTTATCGTCACTAACCCGTGGATCAAATCTATGAGATTCTTCACAGAAGGCTCTAATGTTATTTCAAAATACTCCAGTAATAAGTATTCAACCCTTAGGTATGTGTATGAAGGCATTTAAGATAAAATTATTTAACTCTAGGACAGTGCTTCCGAAACTTTTTAAGCCTTAGATTACTTTTTATAGTCAAACCTTGTCCACCGATCCCTTTTTAAGTCCTAATTTTTCCAAGGACCCCTTACTGAAAATTCTTCTATACATTGCATAAAAATAAAATAAAAAGTTTTGTTGAATAATAATTTATTAGAATTATAAATTTTCAAAAAATTAAATTAAAAAAATTAATAACTTGGATGAACTTGGTGAGACATTATGAGTGTATTTATATCTTAAGGTTTGTGGATAGCAACTGCAAATCCAAATGAGCCCTAATATTTAAACGGTGTTTTTTTTCGTGATGATGTTTAAAATGGCTCTTAATCCACGTTCTACCAAATTGAATAATGGGAAAGTAGTCAAAAACGTATGTATATAGTAACTCCTGGCCACGGTAGCCAAGTGGTCAAAGTATCGGATCGTGGCTGGCTTGTCACGAGTTTGAGCCCAGTACCACTAAAGACCCGCCGTGTAGGGGAGCAATGCACATTAAATCTGTCGAGAGCTCAAAAACCCTTCCGTCGGTGTAGTAGTTAGGATAATGGGTGCCAGAGTTCAGGTGTCGTCCTCATCACTTGACAGTGGCTCAAAATGACGAGGTCCGTCGCCAAAAGCACTAAAGTAGCTTTACAGTGTGACGTTATACTATTCACTCACTCATACTCTGCGCAGTAACCCATAATGCAGGATATAAAATTGGTATATGTTTTTGTAACCAGAATTTGTGTTATCCTTGTTAAAATATTGGTTTAAGTTCTTCATTTGTGGACATTTCAAAAAGATACTCCTGCATTAGTACAGATTGATCTATTTTGGAGATCTGAGTCTGAGTCCACGAGCAAAAGGCTTCAACACCCAGTCGGGAATATCGAAATGAATTATTGTTCATTTTAATTTCGATAAAGATATAGATGAATCATTTTTTTACATTAAACCTTACACGGACACCTTGAAATTATTCAGGGACCCAAAATCAATTTTAATTTTCCATGGACTCCATGAATAATATTGTGGACCCCTGGAGGTCCGTAGGGAAATGTATCAGTTTGTTTTTCATCTATTAATTTTAAACACAATTTAATACTATTTTTTAATGGCAAAAGTTATTTATTTCAAAAATTATTTTAAGTATTATAGAATTTTTAAATATATATATATATACTTAATAAGCAAATTGCCTCTATATATTCTCTCTACTCCACACGTAAAGCGTATCTGATTGCTTTTATTTATAAATAATAAAAATATCTATTTTGCTTTTTATTAAGAAGAATAATGTATATTTATTTATTTATATTTATCTAAAGAATTACTTTCTCTTTCTGCTTATTAAATATTTTTTCTCCTGCTTGCTTTGGCCCCTTTTGTTGTTTTTGGATATTCATTTTCTTTTAGGAAATGTTCAACGGTAAATCAGTGTTACATATTTCCTCAGACTCTGATATCTGATCAAATATTCTATCAAAACAATGTTTATATTACCTTCAACATTCTTCCCAAATTAGAATTCAATTAATTTCTTGTTTATATATAATTATTATCTAGTACAAATAATTCATAAATTTATGATACAACTCTTAACATATTTAATCACAAATAGTTGAGAATTATAATTAAAGTGTGATTTATATTAAAATAACTCAATTACTATAAATAAATTAGATTTGATTCCTTATTTTTTTCAAACATAGATAAATAGGGAATTTTACTTTATTCTTGTGAAAACAAAATTAAATATCATACAATTTCCTAAAGTAAAATATATTTCTTTACCAGAAAAATTCTGCAACATTAATAGAATTTGCAGAAAAAAGATGTAGAAAAATATTTTTCAAAACAAACTTTTTCATTATACTTACGGAGTAACATTTTTTAGAACAAGATTACATCGATTCATTTTAGAGTATCAAGAATTTATGTGCGCACATGAATATAGGAATATTGCAAGAAAACTTGAAAAACATTTTTTTCTTTCAACCCTACCAAATCAAAACCCACTTCTCAATTTAGTTTTGATTAAAATAAATCAAAGAACATAAGTGTTTACTTTTGATATGCTAGTTATGTTGCCTGACTCATGCCGTGTGAATTACAGCGTAAAGCGCTATACGAGGTAGGATTCAAAAACTCATTTTACTGTGCCTCTAACGTGAGAAATTTTTGCATTAGAGTCACCTACGATAACGTTTCTATATTATTGCGTTTCCCTCCTCTTATAAAAGTGGTCTGTTTCAATTCTTGTGGCCAGTGGCTTCCCTAGGAATCGTATTTGTAGGTAGATGCATTTATTAATTGGCGATTAATAAAATGCGTTTTTTGATCAGATAATGAATACCAAAAATTTTGCGTTCGCTTGAGAAAGGGTGAAACGGAGACTTACGAAACATTGAAGCATATGTACAGCAGTGATATATTATGGAGAACGCAAGCCTTTTAGTGACATCGAATTTTCTGGGAAGGCAGGAAAAGTGTCGAAGATGAGGAACGTTCTGACGTCCACAGGCCTTCCACACCTCTAAAAAATCGAAAAGATTTTTTGCGGTGAGACGTAAGAACAGGCTTAAAATAATAGCACAAATAACAGAGTTCGTTGGGATATCCGAGGCTACATGTTAACGTATACTGACTAAAGATCTTAACATGCATAATGTGTGTCAACGCATGATTCCCCGCATGTTAAATGAAGACCAAAAGGCAATTCGGAAGAAAATGGACGGAGATTTAATCTTCACCCAACACACAAAGTTCCTTCTCTTCTTAGTAGAATTGACACTGGAGACGAGAAATGGTGTGTTTTATACCACCCACAATCAAAGAGAGCATCGGCAACATGAAAATTCTTACTATCTCCCCGCAAGCAGAAATTCCACCAAGATCACTCTAAAGCAGCCTTTCTCCAACTGTGGGGAGCACCCAACACATAGGGCATGATAACTCTACGTGAGGGGCGCTGGCATATTAAAAAGCCAAACACAAAAAATAATTCTTCAAAACCTATTAATTCGTGAAAGTAAAAGAACAAAATACATTCTCACATAAGAAATAAATATATTTATAAATGTATCAGTAGTGCAGGATGGATTTTATAATTAATTTAACAATACTAAGTTAAGATCAAGTTTAATAGTTGCCATTGACCCCCCCCCATGGGCTTATCATACACAAACTATACACAAAAATTAACAGTTTTCTGATAATTTGCACGGTTTATAAATAATCCATTTTCTGCCGATTAAAAATTACGTGATTCACCCCCTAATGCCACCGTTTTCCACGTAGGCGTGTGTGTGTGAGGTAGTGGGAGAGGGGGGGGGAAGCAAAGGAATACAGAAGAGCCAATCCTCTGAAATATGTAAATCCGTCGCAAACGATGTCAGTGTCTTTTTATTGCATTCCAAAACCTTCAACATAATTTTATGAATAGCAGCGTACAGAAAAGATCGTACTTCGGAACGACGTATATATACGTTCGGGCAATTAATGATTTAGCTAAAAAGACGTCGATTTACGCCGAAGGTATTAAAGAGAATTAAGTCGTATTGTAGCTTTAACATCATAGTATAATATTATTGAATTCAATACATGCTATTGTATGAAAAGGGGACGCAATGAAAATTAAGGATGAATATTGGGTCACAAATACTGGAAGTTAGAAAAGAGTCGCTCTAAGGGGGAGGTTATGCTAGAAATGTTCTTCGATATCTAGGCCATTGTGCATTTGGAATATATACCTGAAAGGTGCACTGAGAGCAAAAAAATTTTAGAAAATATCATGCGTGTTTTGCTTCAGTCAATTCGAAAAAAGAGACCAAAACTGTGGAATGAGCCATTTTGAGTGCTTTTGCATGACTACGCTCGTGCACACCGATCCCTCCTCGTCACTGACTTTCTTGCTAAAATGAAAATATCTATTTTACCACATCCTCCTTTCTCCCCCGATTTCGACCTCTCTCAGTTAAGCCTATCTCCTGGACAGGCACTTGGGTCATCGATTTCAATCCGCAGAGGAAGTTGAAAGTGCATCTTATGATGTGCTTATAAATTAAAGGATATGGCTAAAAAAGGGATCCAGAAATGTTTCAAAAAGAAATTTTTGACTTTAAAACAAGCGTTGTTAAAGGTGTGTTGTCTTATTATGGTCTTATTTTGAAGCAGAATGTGTTATAACAATTTAATTTATATATATATATATATATATATATATATATATATATATATATATATATATATATATATAATGTATAAACTCAATCCAAGAACTTTTGAATCCTACCTCATATTACCATCAACATAAAGCATGATATGGGATATACCATACGACAGGGCTTCTGAAAATGATTCCTTGATTTCTCAGTGACCTTGCTCTAAATCGATTATGCAAAAATATTGAAGTAAATGAATTAGTTTAAGAATAGAATACGAAATAAAAACTTGATATTTACAAACATAACTGAAACTTCAATTTATATAGCTCTGTCTACACTTGGAAGTTTTAAACTTTTTTTAATGGGTCGATAAAAATAACTTTAGGAATAATTGCCATAGCAAGGAAAAATAGTTCTTAGAAGCAAACTTGAAAACAGTTTGAGACGATCTTTGACAACTCATGCTCCAACTTATGGTGTTGATTAGCATTCATCATCTGGATCATTTTAATATTATATATAACTTGGCATTTTATGGAAAACGGTTCGTATTATTTCTTTTTTTCTATTGCAATGAAAATTAAATTTTTTTCAAAATATCGCCAACATGCGAGCTGTGACACAACACAAAAAAATTAGTCTGATCCAAAATATCATTGTACTTACAGAATCAGTTCTCCGTCATATTATAACCTTCAAACTAGTACTTTTAGCCTAAACACACTTTTGCATTCAGTGCTGTTATTGCCCCTTTCAGCAAGATTTAGCATTACGAAATAAAGGTAAGTCGCATGGGCCTAAATCAGGTGAATAAGGAGGATGCCCAATCACAGTTATGTTAATGCTGCTCAGAAACTGCTTGACAGATAGGGCCTTGTGATCGGATGCATTGTCTTGAAGCAACAGCTCTATCCATCACTCTCCAATTTTGACCCTTTTTTTCCTAATTTTTTCAAAATGTCTCTTTAGTTTTCAATGTAGCAGTGTTGATTAACTGTCTGACCATTGATGTCAGTGGAACCTCACTCATATCACGAATTTTGGCTGTGTTTTGGTCTGCAATTGCTGACCTTGGACCAGCAGGTTCATCATCTTCAGCACTCACTCTTTCCCCTGAAAACATCTTATACCATTCAAGCATATGTGCACGAGATTAAAGTTTCATCTTCATTAGTCTCGGTTAATATTTGAAATATTTTCTTGGGTAATTTCTTAAGTATCACATGAAACTTGATATTGATTCAACATTTTTTTCCGGGAAGAATGCAGTTGTAGTGCTCACTCACTGACGCAGTACCATCTGGCTTTAATGATTAAGATAAATTGGGCCACAAGAATAGAGGGAGTGCGTGGGAAACGTCACCAAACAGTTGAAGCCAACTCCACTCTTTTTTTCAAGCTACACGCTTAGTCTCGTTATTCTTTTTCTTTTTTGTGTTTCACACCTTGTAGTTTTAATTGCCTATATCATTACTAAAACAGTTATACAAATTCAAATTGTGAATAATTTGTTGCAATTGTAAGTTATTTCTTTCCCAGTATTTCAAACCAAGTAGTTAGATCACGTGAGGACTTAGACCTACACGATAGACTTAACGTGCATTTTCTCTACTACACAGTGGGTCTTCAGTGGCCCCAAGTCATAATTCCGCCAGTCCACAAACGTTTTACTTTAATTCTTGACCATGATCACTAGGATATCGTGACTACCATAAGTTTGTGACAGATAAAGAGGAAAATAAGAATATATTTAGAGAACTTGGTACCCTAAAAATCACAAACCTATCGTTTTTTTTATTTTTATTTTCATTTAATCTTATTCTTTGCATTATTATCTTTCGATTGATATATCACTTGTGCATGTCGGAGTTAGAAGTTGAATAAAACTTCATTTGAAAACAAATTAGGCAATTCAGCCACACCACCTTTTAGAAAAAAAAGCTAAAAAATGCGTTACGATAAAAAATCTATTTTATAAATAGAAATAATAACCCCTAAAAAGAATGTGTAGTATTAAAAGCAGAATATTTCCGAGGCAATACAATAATGTAATTTTTCTTCCTTTGTGAAATGTGTGTATGTAAAATTTTTAAATTAAGGCATTTTTATATTAATAATTTATAATTTCAGTTCTTCTTCCTGATATATTTTTCATACAAATGTAATTCTTTAATATTATAAGAAAGAAAAACAGCTAAAATTTCTTTCGTGACAGAAAATTTTTTTTAAAGTTTTTCTTGAGTTTTCTTGTACCAATTAGTACTCTCTAAAAGTTGATCATTTATAAAAATGTGTGGGTTGAAAACATATGAAATTGCAATTATTTTAAAGAAAAACGTATATCTTAAAGTGGTATTTTAAGTTTAATTAAGCTTATAATAATTATTTTCTCAGAATTATAAACTTTAAACTGGTTTTCGAAACCTTAGTGCATTCAAAATGCTACTCCTTCGACAATTATTTACCAATCACTTCAATTTATTTCTGCGTGTTAAAAATAAAGCATGTAATAAAATTAGGGATCCGTTTTGCTATAAACTGAATACTTTTAAAAAAAAATAAAATGTAAGACATGTTGGCTTTTCGTTGATTTTTAGCCTGTGTATCAAAAATTTTATTTTTTTCTCGAAAACGAATGAAGGTATTCTAAAATCGATCCCTAAAGTTGTTAAGAACATCCATAAGAATATTATAAAAAAAAATTTCAGGTCAAAAAATTAATTTTTACAAAAAGGAGTAAAATTTTAAAAATGTTCCCAATTTTCTTCTAAAAAATTTAAATTTTAAAATTGTGTGAATAATATATGAAAAATTTTCATCTGGTAACATTCTCTTGAATAATAGAAACATTGTATAAAATGTTAAAATATAATTTTTAAATACGTAAATAAAGAAGTTTGCTGAAAGGGTGCCAAGTCCCCTTAGTAACTTATTATTTTCGAAGCTTCATTTCATATTATAATCTAAAGATCATTTTCAATTAACTTTACACTATAATACAACCTCTGAGAACAAAGTTCGGTGAATGAAGTCAGAAAGGCCGATCTTGCAACGCTGGCGTAACAAAAAGCTGCACATGCGTAAAGGCAGGCGTTAAACATCTGCCGCAACCGTTGCTCAGTTGTGTGTGTGTGAGCGTCATTTGCGTTCAATGTAAGACTAGTTTTACAAAATTGTTTGTAAAGAGCGTTGGTTTTTAACTGAGAACAGGAAAATGAACGAATAAAAGATCAATTTAAAGTTTGGTTTTAAGCTTGGCAAGACACCGACAGAAACTTGTTTTTCTGTTGCTTATTTTCCCCCATGTAAATGAGTTTTATGATATATGGATAAGCATATCGAGCACTTTGAAGGCTTATTTGGCCAATATGTATTTTTATGAGTAATCTGAAACATATAATGCATAATGAAAAACGTTTTACACCATTATTTTTTTAGAACTTGCATCGATGTTTTTGTATCGAATACATTTTTTACATTAGAGCGGTCGCATGAGGCGCTGAATCATTCCAAATTCTGGTGAAACTGTTTATTCGTTAGCATTGACCTTGGCAGTATCCTCCATTATGACAGTCTTAATGGAAACTGAAAAAAATTTGTCACATGTATGCCTCTATTTTTGAGAGGGGCAAATGGTTTTTTACAATCAAAGTACTTGTTTTGATCGAGTTCCCTGCACGACCACTTTTGTTTAATAATATTTTCTATGAATATGCTATACTTTCCCCTACGTAATTTACTACAGTCACAACTGTCATTAGCACAATAATCAGACCAGGACTCATTTCTTTGGAAGCCAGAGCTTCTCTGTGGATCATGCAATGTGTTTAGATGCACAGTGGAGAATTTTGTTTCACAAGTGCTTGTATACGTTTAAATTTTTCTGACATTGTACGAGCACCATCGATGCATATTCCGACAGAATTTTGCCACTCTATATTTGCCTCGTTTATAAAATTATTTAAAATATCAAATAAGACCATTGCTGTTGCTTTAAGTTTTATTGGTTTGCAAAAAAGTAGTTCTTCTACTGTTGACATACCATTCCAAAATCGAACATACGCAATGAAGTAAACATCTTTATTGCTATCTGTTGCCTCGGCAAGCTGAATTGAAAACAATTTATCACGCAACATACCGAAAAGCTGTTGCTCTACATCTTCAGCGATATCAGCAATTCGACGGGAAACAGTATCATTTGATAGGGGTATGGACAGCAAATCTTTAGCAAAATTGTCTCCAAACATAGTTTCTACGATCTCAATTACTGCAGGAAAAATAGGCCCTTCGGCAATAGTGTGAGGCGTTTTACATTTGGCTATTTTATTTGATACTTTGTAAGAAGTAAATAAAGCTTTTTCATTCACTGATAAAAGTTTTTTTAGAAAATTTTTTTTTGTTTTTCTTATGATTTTAATTTTGATTCAAAGAACTCCCGAGGTTTGTTAATGTACTCACCATGAAGCGTTTCGAAATGTCTTTTAAGTTTATTAGGTTTCATACTGTATGCTGCCAATGTTTTTGAGCAAATAACGGAAAGCGGCTTTTCTTCTCCATTTACTTCAGTAATGGTAAATCCAAAATTCAAGTATTCTTGAGAATATTTCCTTGATTTAATTTTCGGAACTATGCTCGTCTGTGCACTTGTTGATGCTTTATTATCGTTGATTGTTTGCTTACGAATTAAAAATTTATCCATGATTTTTTGTTCCAATCTTCTGCAGTAATAATTAATAGCGTGAATTACAACTAACGCGCAAATTATAAAATGTACATTCAAGATAGATTTGGTAGCTATAGAAGCATCGAATCGACCAAGACTGACTGGAATTGTATGAGGTACAGCATTTTTATATGTTTTGCGCAGACGTCCGATAGTTTGGCCAAACTCACGCAGATGCTTGCGAGAATGCCAGATGTGATGGATATGATAGAGCTTAACATAAATTAGACTTTTTTTCAATTTATACTATAAGTTCACTCTCTCATATATATAGTGTTCAAATTTTCAATCGTTTTGATAAAATACTTTCTATTTATTCATTCAAGTTCAAATACATTTTTAAACTTGTAGTGGTTGGCACTTCAAATTAATACGGTTGTTTCAAATTTTAATTCATTAGTTAAATTAAAAACTGAATAAATAGTAAAAAACAAAAATTATAGTCCAACAGCATTTATAGAAAGGAAAACTTTTCGTGTTGTCCCCTGTAACGCAATGGGTAGCGCGCTGGGCTTCTAATTTGAAGGACGGTAGTTTGAATTCCATCTGAGATGGCCTAATTTCTGAAAATGTGTGTTTTTTTTTACTTTACTATTTTCTTAGACAAATTAAATTTAATTAATGAATAAATAGTAACAAAAAAAGAATAGTCCAATACCCCATATACAGATAGAAAAACAAAAAATTGCAAGTGAAATCGCTTTCTCTTTTGTCGCTTAACATTGTGATTCTGCCATATGTATTACATATTTGTATTAATTGTAACTATTTAATAAAAAGTAACTAAAATAAGTTTTTCTTTGTTCGCCTAAGTAGGAGAGAACTCACTAAAAAATTTATTTTTTATTTTACTTGTTCTAATGACATTTGTACTTTTAGAAATGCATGATGGAGGAAATAAATCTTTAATTAAATGCCATTTTGCAATATGTTCCAATTTAAAAAATAAGAGAAAGGAAAAATAACATAACATTATACTTATTACTTAAAAGTAATTTGCTTAAAATATATATTACTTAAAAGTAACGTTTACAAAATTTAATACTCAAAGTGCATTATTATTTGGGGGGGCGATGAAAATTATGATTGAAAATTGGGTCTTAAGTAGTGAAATTTTGAGAAGCAATGGTTTATGAAAATCAAGCACTTTCCATGAAGGGTGTGTACAAGTGTGTCGACCGTTTTCGAGAAGGCCGGGAAAGTGTTTTTGACAACCCCCGTAGCGAAAGACCGGCGACCTCCGTCAGTGACGAAAACAGTAAGAAAGTGAGTTAATTAATCATCAAAGATCGTCTATTAATTGTGCAGATGATAGCTGGACGACGAATGTTGCAAGGTACATTGGAATTTTGACTCGTTTCGCATGAAATGTCTACGCAGGGTACGATCACAGATACACATAAAAACACTCATAGTATTTTTATCTTGGCAATTCTCGCCCTCACATAGTTCATTCCAAAAAGGGGTTGGTGCTAACAGAACATCCACCATTCTGGCTAGATCTGAATCCTCCAGATTTCGTCCTTATTCACTTGGACTCACACTTGCTTTGAAAGGAAAGATATTTGATGATATTTCTGATATCCAAAGAAGCGTGACGAGGCTTTTGAACTCCATCTTAAAAGAAGATTTCTTTTTAAATTTTTTCAGAACATGTACATCAGATCGCTGTGTTGCATAGTTATAGGAGGTGACTGTTGCGAAGGAAATTAAGGTAACTTTTGTAAACATTTCTTCTATATTAAGGGGTCACTGGGGTGTTAATCTTGGATTTTTTCGAATTTTCGAAAACAATATATCTTGTTCCTCATTTTCTTTTGAACATTTTGATACCAACCACGTGATAGTACTACAAAAACTTCGAAAGTTATTCGAAAAATTCCAAACAGCAATTTAGTAATAACAATGTTTAAATGGCTACATGCCACACCCACTTAATCTTGATTTCCGCATACGTTTTATTTTTTTCTGTTTTTAAAAAGCCTCATGAAATATTTTAAACACTTGCTTAATTGAGAAGGAAGCTTGCAACTCAACACACACTTTTTAATGCGTTTTGATTCTGTTTTGGTAATGCTAGCACGTTGTTTGAAATAACTTATCGAAATTCAAGAAAGCGTTGTTTAAAACCATTTATCAAAATTGAAAACAATTGAAAACTCTCGATTGAAATGGAAAATACTCAACGTAGACCTTCAGGTAAACGTCCTAAGAAAAGAAGAATTAGAGGGAACCAATTCATGAAGGAATGTTCTCATACATATGTTGCAGAAAGGAGAGATACAAGTAAGTGTGCTTCCAGTAACAAAATCTCAGGAATTCAGACTTCATTAAAGTCAAATCTTGTTAAGGTAAGTGAAAAAACTTCAAAGGATATCGTATTTTTGATTTTTTTTCAACTTTTAGATCTGTTTTATCAGTATCATGTTGTTTAAAATGTCATAAACCATTAACAATTAATGAAAAATCCACTCGTGGTTTATGTTCGAATTTTGAAATACGTTGTAAAAACTGTGGGAGTGTTTGTACTTTTTCATGCTGTGAAAACACTGGGAATAAAAATAATGCTCCAGAAATTATCAGAAGATCTATTTTAGCATAGGCCAAGGTTTAGAGTCATTAAAAACCTTTTGTGCTGTAATGAGTCTTTCTAATCCTGTTGAACAAAAATCATATGATGTTATTAATAATAAACTTTCACGTGTTATGAAGGAAGTCGCTGAAGAAAGCATGAAAAAGGCAGCTGTCGAAGAAAATTCTTCGTCACCTGATAACCTTATAACGGTAAGTGGTGATGGTACCTGGAAGAGGAGAGGACATTCATCGTTGATTGGAGTATGTACTGTAATAGGGGCTGAAAAAGGTAAGGTTTTGGATAGGGAAGTGTTGTCCTCATTTTACAATGAATGCGACAGTTATAAAGGGGTAAAGTTTGGTATCAAGTACAATAAATGGCAAAGAGCGCATAAGATTTCATGTAGAAAAAACTATTCTTTCTCTGCTGGTAAGATGGAGGTTGACGGGATGTTGAGGATTTTTAATCGATCAAAAAAGCTTCACAACCTGAAATATTCGAACTACATAGGAGATGGCGACACAAAAACACTCAATGCCCTTTCTGAAAACAAGCCATATGACGATGACCGTCTTATTCAGAAAATAGAATGTGTAGGCCATGTACAAAAGAGAATGGGTACAAGACTTATAGGAAGCTTAAATTAGTATATAGTAAAAAGAAATTATCTGATGGTAAAACTATTGGCGGTAAAGGTAGGTTAACTGATAGTTTAATTGATAAACTTGCGCATTACTATGGTAATGCTATTCGATGCAATTCTACTAGTGTAAAGGAAATGCGGAAAGCCATTTGGGCTGTTTGGGGTCATTCTTGCAGCACTGATGATGAACCGATGCACTGGGTTTGTCCCACAAATCCAAATACATGGTGTAAGTATAATGCTGCAATTAATAATAATTTACAAAATTATAAACACAAACCCTCATTTGCTAAAGCTGTTCGAGATGTAATTAAGCCTGTATTTGCAGACTTATCTCATCCGGCACTCCTGAAGAAATGTTTAGGAGGTAAGACACAGAATCCTAATGAAAGTTTAAATTCATAAATTTGGAAGTTTGGTCCTAAGACGATTGGTTCTAGTCTTCAGATTGCAGAGATTTGTGCAAATCTAGCAACAAGTGTTTTTAATGCTGGAAATCAAATACTAATTACTACTTTAGAGAAATTTGGCTTGAAAATTAACAGAAATGTTTGTGTGTCCCTGGCTGAACGTGACAATCGTCGAATCTTTACGTCAAGACAGAGGCGCTTAGAATCATCTTTTGAAGCTCGCAGAGCCAAGAAAATTAAAAAAAAGGAAAGAAATTGAACTGTTTCAGGAACAGTAAGGTATATGTTATTAGCCTGAGAATTTTAGCATGTAAGTTGTAAGATTTATTTTCTCAAATTCAATTTTAAAAACTTTAAAGCCCTTTTTCTCAGTTTGTGTTTTTTTCAATTACGCGCATTGCGTTTCAAAAACTATCATACTTTGATGTATAAAAACTTTTACAGAATTATAAAATTCTATCATAATCTTCAAATCCTAGCTATTTATAGTATTATAAATTTTTAATTTTTTGAAATATTTCAACAAAAATTGAATTTTTTAAAAAAATTTTAAAAAATGTATTTTTTTATTCTTAAAAATATTATTTTTTTTTTTTTATTTATATAGGATAGGCTAGCATGTAATAAAGATATATTTGGCTTTATAAATCAACTTATTGCTAGTAATTAGAATTATTATTGCAGAAAATATCATGTGCGTCGTAAAACTTACTATTTGTTTCTTACAAACTATTTGTTTCTTAAAAAATTTTTCTTATTTTTATGTGCTTATTATTTTAAAATTATGATTATATTTTAGATATTTTATTTTTTTTTGAAACTTTATTCCTTTATAAGAAAGGTTTAAAAGAATCAAATTATTTCATTTTAATCCCAAAGAATTATTTCTAGTCGAAAATTGTTTGTATTTTGTGCTCTCGAAACATTTTAACACCCCTGTGACCCCTTAATGTTACAGGACTATTCCTGGAACTTTATTGTCTTAGGTTATAAATTAAAAATTTCCAACTATTTAAGTAATATACCAAGAAATTATAAATTATGAGCTTGTATACATATATAAGACGACAGATAAATTTAAAATTGTTCAATATGTATTAAAATCAACGGAATCCACATTGTGCTTTTAAAGCAATACGTTTCATCGAGCATCAAATTTATTTCACGAAAATTTATTATTTTTACTCTCAATGAAGGCTTTTGGGAAACATTAATGCGCCTTTAAGAGGAATACACGAAGTATTTTCCAGACTACTGGAATGTTGCATTTTAAAAATGAGTTTAGAATTATACCATGACTTTATGACAGCATAATTAGCTCAGCTTGATACTCTTGTAATTATAACTAGTCACAAGACTACGCTAAGGCTTTTCAAATTCAGGCGGTTGTTATGCGAATATATATATATGTAAGGATAATTAAATTAGATTAAAAATTAAATTCCCTATTAGCACTTGACTCATCTTTCTCAGTTCCCATCTTCAAGTATCAAACTAATCACCCATTTATTTCTTCCGAACATATGGCCTAGCCAATAAACATGTCTAATTTCAGATCATTAGATTTAATAGTCAACAAATGTCAGCATTAACTTGCAAGCATTCTCTTCAAAGCAGCGATACTTACCATAAGTTTTTCAAGTGTTATCCACTTGAACCCACCACCCCCGCGTGTTTTTTCCTCCCTGCTCTCGGTCTCAGAACAGATGTACAAATGAAAGAATAAAGGTCGTCTTTTCACTTTTCTAACTCTAATCTGATTCTGTCTTAAAAATCATGACAGAATTAAAGCCTGCAGGATCTTTGTCTGCGATCTTAATTTAAAAAACTAATCTTTTTTATAAAATATTTTAATATAAAAACGAAAGCCAACTGCAGTATTAGCTGATATGAAGAATTTTATAGAAGACTGACGGCACTCTACATTTGTTAGCTGAGGACGTTGGGTTACCACAATTAATCTATGGTACGGAAAAAGAATCGCGCTAGTAATCCCCGAAAGAACATCGCTCTTACCGCCAAAGAAATAGAATTGTCCTCTTCTCCTAACAATATTTCCGAAAGTCATACTTCAAAAATGGAAACAATGAATGAAATTAAAATTAAGCAAGAAGAGTATTTAGATGCTGATGAAGAAAAATTACAACAACCTATAACATTATTAAAAATGATATTCGATTTGAAGATCTACAGACTTTTTTCCAAAAATATAACCCAGAAATACTCATCCAAACATTCATTAGAAATTTTGAAAGTACGTGCGATTCCTTCATTATACCAGAGAAACAGAAAATCCTATTTATAATCAAGTTAGTAGATGGAGCTGTGAAAATTTACATCCAATCACAATCTATCCCTAAAAGTTTTTACGAAATGAAAAATAATTTAATACGTGAATTCGGAACACAAGCCAATCCAGCGGAGATTCATCTTCAATTATCTAAAACAGAAAAAACCTTAAAAAAGACCCACATAGAATATTTCTACAGAGTAAAAGAAATCGCGTCCCGGATAAACATGGAAGAAGAAGCTGAAAAATATTACATCATAAGAGGATTAAAAGAAAATAGAGCCATAGAAATACAGTTACAAAGCTGCAGCAACATGGAGGAAATGAAAGAAAAAATGAAACTCTTAGATATCCAAGAAAAAACAAATTCAAGTAAGAATGAAGTTATATACCCAAAGTATCCAATGACAAGAATACCTTATCATACGAATCAATTTGCCCATAGTCAACAATATGGAGGATGTAATTGGAGAAATGACCAATCTCAACATCCGGATACCATAACCAATACAAGACGTAAGGTATACTCTCCTCAGTTTCCATCACCTTATCATCACCCTTCCTTTTCACTTCAGCGGCCGACCCAATGTCTGAGAAACCAACCATTTCCACAACGACCGACAGTTTTGCGACCCAATGCTCCAACTTTCAACCCCGTCAAAGAACACAAAACAATAATACGGTATTCCAACCTCATCAAACAGAATTTATGATCATCCAAGGAAGAATCAACTTCAAACAAGTTGATGTCCTCTTGATACAGGATCAAGTCTCAATATTATTAAAAAAAATATAATAATCAAGGGATACCACAATGTAGAGTATATCAAAACAAAAATTGCCACCATCAATGGAGAAATTGAGGTGAGTGAGGCAATTACTTTACAATTGAAAATAGGAGAAATTATTGAAAATATTAAATTCCTCATAGTAAATGTAGAACTAAGATATTTAATAATTTCTAATAAAAGTATGAGTATTTTTGAATTAAATATTAATTTTAGTGATTATAAAATTTTTCAAAGATGAAAACAAATTTTAAAAAATTATGAATCTAAGAAAAATATTAAAGAAAATTATAAACTCTTAAATTTAGTAATAATAAAACTATCCCTAAGAAAACTGATAATGTGTTTAATATAGAAATAATTCCTAATAGTGATTATGATATTATTAATATAATTATTGATACATATAAACATGCCTTTGCTAAAAATAAGTTTGATGAGGGTGAGTTAAAATGTAATTCTCCTAAAATAATACTTACCTCAGAATTACCCATTGAAAATCGACCATATAGGACATCTATTAAAGATGATACGGAAATAAAAAAGCAATTAGATGCATTATTGAAAACAGGAATAATAAAACCATCTTATAGTTCTTACGCTGCCCCTATAATATTGGCTTTTAAAAATGAAGATAATGCACGTACACGATTATGTAACGATTACAGAAAGCTAAATGCTATCACAAAATTAGATGCTGAGCCAATTCCCCAAATAGATTCAGTTTTAGACAAATTAACACATGCAAAATCTTTCTCAACCATCGACCTATGTAGTGGTTATTGGCACATTAAATTAGATGATAATGAATCTGAAAACTTGCATTTACATCAAATTACGGTCTTTTCAATTTAATCGTTTGCCTTTTGATATAAAAATTCTCCAGCTATATTTCAAAGAGCTATTAGACAGATTTTAAATAAATACCAAATAAAATTTGCATTAAATTATTTTGACGATATAATAGTATTTTCGGAATCAATTGAAGAACATGCAAAACATTTAGAGGAAATTTTTAAAATTTGTGGAATAGAAAATATTAAATTAAAATTATCAAAGCGTAAATTTGGCAAAGATACAATTGATTTCTTAGGATATGAAATAAATTAAGGGTCATACACTCCAAATAATACAAATGTCGAAATAATTAAAAAACCTTTACCCCCTAGAAATGTAAAGGATTTACAAAGATTTCTTGGTAATATTAATATCTATTATAAATTCATTCCTCAATATGCAAAATTAAGAATGCCCTTAAATAATCTTCTTAAAAAGAATCAAAATTGGAATTGGACCCTAGAATGTCAACAATCTTTTCAAAAAAACTTAAAGACAGCTTAATTTCAAACCCCATTTTAGCTATATTCAATCCAAATTATCCCTGTCATCTTTATGTAGATGCATCGAAAACTGCGATTTCATGTATCCTCAAACAACAAAAACCCAATGGAAATCAACATCCGATTGCATTCCACTCGAGACGACTGAGAAATTATGAAATTAATTATACAATAACTGAATTAGAATGCTTAGCTATAATTGATAATTTAGATAAATTTCATTGCTATCTTCATGGGTCTCATTTCACAGTTCATACCGATCATAATGCATTAGTTTGGCTTAAAAATTTCAAAATTCCCAAGGGTAGACATTTTAGATGTTCTTTAAAAGTTTCTATGTATGATTTTGATATAAAATTTAAGAAAGGTAGGACTAATGTTGAAGCTGATATGTTAACAAGAAATCCTATTTCTTACCATATAATTAATACACCCCCAGAAACTTTATTAGATATCAATGAAATCAGTCATTTTCAAAATATAGAAAATACATCAGCTCCTAAATGTTTTAAGAGAGATGGTGTTTTTGTAGTTAAAAGACAAGGTTTAACTAAAATAATTGTACCCAAAGCTCTAAGAGTGAAATTAATGGAAACAACTCATAAAAAATTTGGCCAGCCTGGCGTAGCTACCATGTTAAAATTAATATCAACACAATATTATTGGATAAACATTATTACTGATATACGAAATTATGTGAAACACTGTGAAACTTGTCAAATAAATAAGAAGTCACACATCAGAGGAAATACGGACTGATGCAATCACTTCCACTATGTGAAAAACCCTTTGAACTTTTATCGATACATAGTGTAGGTGGTTTAAATTATTACAACTCTGTTAAAAATATTTACACATTATTATTGATCATGCAACTAGGTACATTTGGACTTTCCCATCAAAAATGCAACAACAGATACTTATATAAATGGTTTAAGACAAATCTTTCAGAATCACATACCGGAAAAAATTTTAAGTGATAGAAAAACTGCGTTCACCTCTTCAAAATTTAAGCATTTTTTAAAACATAATAATATCACTCAATTATTAACTACTTCTCACAGACCACAAACCAATGGAAATAATAAACGTAAATCAAACCATCATTACCCGCTTAAAGTGTGAAATTAGTAATAGTTCAAATAAAGTCACATGGACAAAAATTCTAGAAAAAGTAATCCATCAGTATAATCAAACTCCACATACAATAACAGGTTTCCTGCAAACCTGCTTAATGTATGGTAATTTACCTTCGAAATTTCGCTAAAAGATAATGAGATATATCCTCCCTTAGAAGAAGCAAGAAAATTAGCCAAAGAAAGAACAGAACAATATTATAAATTAAATAAGATTAGATACGATAAAAAATTTCAGTAAGCTGATTTAAAGGTTGGTGACTTAGTAATGTATGAGGAATTTCAATACCCCAATACAAGGAAATTAAGTCCCCCTTATTCAGGCCCTTATACCGTTTGAAGAAAATATTTTGATGTATTATTTGAAATTGATAAACCCAATGTCCTTAATAAAACTGACACTGAATTGGTTCATTCAGTTCGTTTAAGACATTTTCATCCATCTGAAAATTTTCAGTTAAATTACATTCAACAAAATACCCATAATAATGAGAAGATAATAACTAAAAGAAACATCTTACGTAATACAGAAATAACTGAGTTCTGCTTAACAAGACTTTTCGGCGAAAAAGAATAATATATGATATGATATGGTATTTAATTTTTATAATATAGTTATGTTATAAATGAGATATATTTTCTTTATATTTTAATTGAGAAAACAAAGTATATAGGTTTAGTCTCTCTCATACAAAATTTTGAGAAATTTTAATATACTTCTCATAATTTTATCTTAAGATATCGAATGAGTTAAGAGTTATGATAGAAATTTGTGTTTTAAAGTGAAAGATATAAATTAAGTTTTTAGAAAAATGACTAATGAGAAAACTAATACTAGAGATATTGATTTTTATAAGAAACAAAAGTAAAGTCAAGTTGTATTCTTTTTTCTTCATTGAATTCAATTGTTTTGTTAATTATTTTATTCAGCAGTAATCTTATTGCATGCCATTTTTTTTTTATTATTTTGAATTTGTGTGTTTTGATATACCGGCAATAGATCAGGATTCACAATTTCTTGAAATTTTCCTTATCTAAAATTAAAATTAATTTAACTTGAAGCTTATTTTTGATATTACACAATGTATAAGCGAGAATAAAATCATTATAATTTTGTATATGTCTCGAAACATTAAGAGGACAAACTTGTTTAGTTTGATATGTACACCTCTCATTGTTTCTTATCAGCATCCCTGAACATCTGTGAGTTGATGATGCAAATTTCTCAGAGAGATGTGTTCAAAATTAAGTAAGGTGATACAGTTTTATTAGTGAATGTGTGATGCAAGAGAAACTCAAGAACTTTTGTCTATGAAACGTATTTTTAGAATGTTACGGGAAGATTCAAAATATTGCATGCGATATTAAGTTACAATGAATATTGTGAAAAATTTTCAGAAATACTAAAAGTTGTTATTGAAGTGAGTCCACTTTTCCGACTCAAAATAATAAAAAAGAGCTCTTATATTCTTATTTTTTTATATTCTTAAAATTTTTATATTTTATAACGCATATGAAATAAAACATTGTTTATTGTGTTGGATAGTGCATAGAAGTTGTGTGTTATACACCGTTTTCATATTATTAATAATTTCATTTTAATAGTGTCTATATCTTTTTATCTTTTTAAAAAATGCAATTCATATATTCAAAGTGTGTGTAACAATATAAGGTATTACTACGATGGCGCCTGAGTAGATTTTTATACAAAATTATTATTTTAACATTTGTATGATTTCATGTATTTTAATATTTACTATCTTATTGTTTGATATATTATTTTCCAACTTAATTTTTTGATAATATCCACCAGCTATAATACGAATCTATTATTATGAAGGAATAGGAGGAAATACGAGCTCTTATTCTAGATGTCGAATATATTTGAACAAGCTAATCTTCAGTTATATGTATGGAAATTCATTTTTATCAATTAATATGTTGGAAGTGTCCTTACTGTGTTTGTTGTTATAGTTTTTCGTTTATTGTATTGCGCTTTTTGATTTTAGTATTACTATTGCTTAAATATTTCTACTGTGTTTAATATGTCTTTCTAAATAATGTTATGTAAAGTTTTGCGTTTATTGAAAATTGATTAAGTTTGTAAATAGAGATAAAAACCACGCCATGACTCCCTTTTAATATATGGGGGCAAATGTAAGGATAATTAAATTAGATTAAAAATTAAATTCCCTATCTAGCCCTTGACTCATCTTTCTCAATACCCATCTTCAAGTATCAAACTAATCACCCATTTATTTCTTCCGAACATATGGCCTAGCCAATAAACTTGTCTAATTCCAGATCGTTAGATTTAATAGTCAACATATGTCAGCATTAACTTGCAAGCACTCTCTTCAATGCAGCGATACTTACCATAAGTTTTTCAAGTGTTATCCACTTGAAACCACCACCACGGCGTGTTTTTTCCTCCCTGCTCTCGGTGTCAGAACAGATGTACAAATGAAAGAATAAAGGTAGTCTTTTCACTTTTTAACTTTAATCTGATTCTGTCTTAAAAATCATGACATATATATGTGTGCGTGTGTGTGTGTGTGTGAGCGCGTGTGTGTGCGTGCATGCGTGCGTGTGCGTGTGTGCGCGTGCGCGTGTGTGCGCGTGCGCGTGTGTGTGTGTGCGTGCGTGTGCGTGTGAGTGTGTGTGTGTGCGTGTGTGTGTGCGTGTATGTGCGTGTGTGTGTGTGTGTGTGTGTGTGTGTGTGTGCGTGTGCGTGTGTGTGTGTGTGTATGTGTGTGTGTGAAGCCCTTCAGCTATTTGTATTTTACATGAAAAAAGATTACCCCATGAATTCTGATGCCTGTTAGTACGCAAAAAAGTTTACTTTGCAAAATGCAAAAAGGTGCTAAATGAATTGTAAATATATTAATTACCAAAGTTCATATATATATATATATTGATAAACTTTTTATAAGTAACACTAGATTACTAGTAAAGCAAGTTCTTCACGATTAAGCAAATAATTATTTTTTGAGATCATTATTTATACAAGTAATATTTTTGAAGAGAACCTAATCAGTGTGGTTCATATAATCTAAATTACAAACATTTTCATTTGTCATTTTTTTATGTATTAAATGTAATAATTTTAGTGCAACACGGAATTCCCGCACTATCAAAAAAATATTCTAAAGTAATTTATCATGGGAAAATTAGTGGCAGCGTTAGCCTAGTGGTCAAGGTCACGGACTCGTGGCTGGCGGGTGACTTGCTACAGTCCTGTGGCCACTGAAAAGCCTTCGTATAGATAAGGCTGATGCACGTTCAGTCTGTAGAAGCTCAAACGCCCTACCATTAGTGTGGTGTGGAAGTTACACGATGGGGTGACAGCTCAGGTGTCACCTCGTCATTTGACCATGATTCAAAATTTCCAGATCTGTCAACAATAGCCCTCATGTAGCTTTATAGTGAGACGTTAATGTAACACTCACTCATAGAAAAATTATGCTGATAAATGCTCTATTTAATTTTGGCAGAAAATATGCCACACACACACACGTAATTTTTGCATCACTTTTTTTTTTAATGTAATGAATAGAGACAGAAGTATATGAGCTATGTACAAGGTAAGATTCAAAAGTTACTGGACTGAACCCGTAACGTGGGAAAAGTTGGCAGTAGAGTGACTAATATATCATTTCTGTGTTACTGCGTTCTTTCCCTTTTCTAAAAAAAATGTCCCAAATCCCATGGTCAGTGACTTTCCGATCTGGCGTCGTATTTTTAGATGGATAAATTTAGTAACCATCGATTGAAAGGAATAACATTTGTTGAGCAGAGAAGGAAAATCAAAGTTTGTGTCTGCTGGGAAAAAAATGCAACGACTTACCAAATTTGGAATTGCGTGTAAAGCTGTGATACATTATCGCGAACAAATGCTTTTGATAGGCATCGACGTTTCAGGGAAGGCAGGGAGCGTGTAGAAGATGAACACTCTGGATGTCTGCAAACATCCCGATCTCAAAAGAATTTCCTTAGCCGCCTACTCTTTTTGTTAGGATATCAGCTAAATAATAGTTCGCCATAGTTTTTGCACAAAAGCCAAGTGAATATTGCCAAGACTCGTAGCCGGAGAGTCGTGAGTTCGACTCCCGTTACCACTCAAAGCCAGCAGACATATGGAGTCTGTCTTTTGGAAAGAATCAATCTTCTCCGAGATTAAATCTATCGTAGCGCAACATGAGTCTTTGAACTGAGGCATTCCTCCCTCTGAAAAAGTGTGGAATCTTGGAGAACGGGATACCGTTTCAGTTGTGATCCTCATCACTTGTTTAATATTCCAAATTACGAGCTCCGTCGCACATAGCCTTAACAATGTTTAAGAGTGTGAGGTTAGTAAGAAAATGAATCAAAACAGTTACATGATAAAGTCGAATCTGTGTCTTAATAAAAATACTGTGCATTCTTCCTCTGATACAAAACGTAATAGTAACTATAATGATTTATATTCGAGAAGGGGTTTTTATACACATTTTACTTTGAATTGGCAACACTGTAATATTGTCTTCCATGCGTAGATTATGTAAGCGATCTCTTCGATACATACATAATTCATTGTAATAAATATATTCATATAGGAGGCTGAGTCAGTAAATAAGTTTCCTCTGTCGAATGTGGCCAGAGCTGTGTAGAAAATTTGAAACTTAGAATGAGGCATTAAAAATAAGACACAAGTTTATTTTTCCACTTAAGTACCAAATGCATTAAGACATTTGTCATATTACTTGATAGGTTTCAAAATGCACCCCAGAAAACACTCAGGGCTTCGTATACGGAAGAAGAGTTCAACGTCTTGTTTGACTTCAGCATTGCTTTCAAAGCCCCATCCGGTGAGATTCTTCTTAAAGGCCGGAAACACAAGAAAGTCACTTAGTGCAAGATCAGGACTGTATGGTGATTAGGATTCCTGATCAAGAGTAGCAATATGGTTTTGTGCTGTCGTTGCCGGGTCATCCAACAACTGAAAGCCAGATCTGAGAAGCCCGGGTCGCTTTTTTCGAATCGCCTCTTTTAATTTCGATAGGGTGTCACAGTACCACGTAGCATGCCAACGAATGATGAATCGGTGTCTTGCTTGTTCACCTGTGGTGGTGTCGTCTTTCGCCCTAACCTGCTAAGCCCTTCTTCCGTATGCTAATTCCTGAGTTTTTTCTGGAGGGCTTTTTGAAGCTTATCAAGCAATATGACAAATGTCTCAATGTACTTGGTATTTAAGTGGAAAAAGTAACTTATGTCTTATCTTCAATGTCTCATTCTAAGTTTCGACTTTTATACACGACTCTCACAACAGTCGACAGTGGAAACGTATTTTCCGACTCATTCTCGTGCATACTCTGGCAGGCTGTCATGTTTCCATTTACTATCTAGTGAATGACAGGTAATAATACGAACAAACCTTTTCCTTCCCCCTAGCATAATATACTGTTTTAATACAATAAAAAAGATGACAGCATGTAAAGCAGAAAATTTAATTTGATTCGTACAAATTTAAATTTATTATAAACTTTGTTTTTCTGAAAAAGGACGTCGAAACAAACTACACTTGAATCTAAATCAGCCATACATCTATAATTAGTTTTTGAATTTGTTTCTATCATAAAGGAGGTAGGGAAGTATTGTATATATACGCGTAAGGGGACTGCTCTCATCTAATGAATTTAAGTTTTTAATTTCACTGATACCAAATTGAATTTTAGAAACAGAATTCGATACATAGAGTAAACACGCAAATGTGTGTGTGTTTGACGTTGTCATATAAATAATTAAACATATTAAGTAATCTGTGTGCAAAAACACATACTGTAAGGGAACTTTGAAACATACATTTAAGCAATTAGATATAAATGCAACAGGTCCAGAAAACATATTATTTCAATAAAAAGATTCTGAATCCAATTAATACCTTACACAAGTGTTTCTCAATTTGTGGGGCGCGCCCCCCTGAGCGGCGCGATAACCTTACGAAGGGGTGCGAGCATATAGGTGGTGCATTTAAAAAATAATTAGTTTACTCGAATGAGATAAAACAAAATACTTTCAGACATAACAAAAAATGCACTTTTACTCTGATATAATTTATAGGCGCGCGATATTAAGTCATCAAAAATAAAAACCTCTTCAATACCTAATTAGCTACCTTTGTTCCTGTAACCAAATAAAAAAACTCTTTTTTGATTTGCTGTAATACCATGATGTGATATTTTTTTACTACGCTTTCTTTTTGAATCTAACATACTACTTTTTCAGAGAAAAAACAGATCTCAGACACAGAATGGAAAAAATATAGGAGCATAAAAAATTCATCACTGTCATTATTTTAGAAATACTGCACATTATAGCTGTAATCTGTTTGACCTTCTAAGTTATTGGTACAGTTAGTTATGCCCCCTCTCTTATGTGTTTGTTTCTCATTTAGGGAAGTTGTAAGTAATGTATTTCTTTGCTGCGCTTTTTTCCACGCAAAAGAGGTTTATATTTGGAAAACCACGGACAGCACTATGAAGGAGCAGTAATATACATATTATCAAAATGAATATAATTTTTACCCGGAAGTGGTCACGCGGGACACACAGATTACGAAATCGTTAATTCTAGCAAAAATGTTTATTTGTTACCAAATAAAAATTGAAAAGTCCTTGAAAGGAGGTAAGTAAACTTTCTCTTAATTAAATTATTCACTGGAATCACAATTTGTATCGTGTACAATCAAATAATTATTAAAAAAAAAGGATTGAGGTGACTCAATAACCCCGCTCGAGCGTATCAAGTGCGCACCTGCTCCCGGTTTAACACATGTTTAAATCTTTTCGCTTGAAATATTAAAAATAATACAACTATTCTTCATCGGAATTTTATATTATTGTTCATTATTTATCATCAGTGGCGCAGAAAAGGGAAGGGGATCCTATGGGTCCGGTCCCCCAAAGCCCTTGATCTTTTTCCGATTGATTATAATTCTAAGCATATAGTACGCAAAATTTTATTAAGTATTTGTTATTAATAGTTAATTTTATTAATTAATGCTAATTATTTATTAAAGAATTAGTTTTTTACTGTGTTTTGTTCCCGATAATCTACAAAATCAAAAGGAACCTGATACAAAAATGGTGACCCCCCCCTTGAAAAATTCCTGTGTGCGCCAGTGTTTAACATCAGTTATAAATGCTAATTCTGTGAGGCTTAAAATTACAATTCGCTTAAAACTAATTATAATTTGAGCAGCCATTTAAAAAAATCATTTTACATTTTTGTAAACATTGTCGAGCACTTGGCTTTGCTCTCCTTACAATTCAGCTATTTTATCAATAATGTTTTATTTTTTTATAAATGAACTCGTGCAAAGAGCGGGCACTTCAGCCGGTATTCTTTTAATGTATCAGTGCTGCACAGAATATTTTATAACTAATTAATTCATACTAAATTAAGAACAAGTTTAATAAGTATTAACGACTTCCATGGGCTTGTCTTACAAAGCAAAGTTTTTATAAGGAATGCTTATGATTAGAAATTGACCCTCTGAGTTATTTTTCTATATTTAGCGGCAGATATCTTAATTTTTTCTCCTAAGCAGCCACCGCATTTTGCAATATGTTCAATTTAAAAATTAGAGAAAGGAAAAATAATATAATAACTATATATCCTATTATTTTATTTATTTATTTATTTTATTTATTTATTTTTGCTTAAAAGTAGTATACAAAATGTAATACTTTTGTTACTAATTTGTATGGTTTATAATTAATATCGTCTTTTGTAGCTTTAGCGCCAAAGTGCATTATTATTGCATTCAGTACATTATTAATGTATAAGGGGGGGAGGGTCTCGATAAAAATTGTAATCGAAAAGGGGGTGCCAGTATTGAAAGTTTGAGAAGCACTGCTTTACACAATTTTAAAAATTAAACTAAATTCACTCACAATCAATGTTTTGTGTTTACTGTTCTTTATGTTAGTATCCAGAAGTGCGTCACTATTGCCTCTCTAAATATACAGATAGAGAAACCTCACACCAAATATTTGTGTGTTTTGAGTAGACATTTAACTCAAATATTGCTTAGCAAATGTTGTTTAAGTCTATGGAATCACTTGATTGTCTAAAGAGTTAATTGAATTTCTATTCATAAGGAAAACCAATTAGTAGTTTACAAACCTTATTAACCTAAAGGAAAGTACATATGCATCAGTTTTCATTACATACCCTGAACTTACTTGATAGGTAGGACTGAGTGCTAACCGCTTAATATTAGAAGGTCCGGGATTTCGATTACTCTTAAACGTTCACTGATGTCGAGTCGACAAAGCGATAGAAAACATAAAGTAATTGTTGAAACTAAATAATTATATACAAGACTACTGGTCAGTAGGGTTTAATTTTAAGGCTTTTGAATATTATTTCATATAATTATCATATATTACGACCCTTTATATCACAAAAAAAGAAACTGACGTTGGTATTATGTTTCGAGAAGCGGGTTGGACCACTGATTTTTCTCAAGACATTTTGAGTCACGAAATCTGCCAAGAACATTACTATTTTTAGGTATCCATTCTGTGTCAGCCCTAGTGACATATGTATCAGAGTTTACTGGAATATTATCAGTTACATCTGCAGTTTCTTCAGATTCTTCGCAGTCACATTCATTCAATTTTATCATCTGTCATCGGAATCTAAATTAGAGCTGATTCACTCTCAAAAAGCTCTCGCAACAAATTAGCAATTTCGTCTGGGCTTAGACTTTCTCTCAGAGCTATCGTTTCAGGGTGTGGCTCTACACTAAGTACGAAAATCGAATGAATTTTATATACGTATAAGCAGACAAGAAAATAATATATTACGAAACAGACACAACAAGTTTAGAATAAGTGATTCATTTCCACGGTGAACTTAACACAGCATTCGAGGTCAAATAAATGTGCGATATGACTTTGGGAAGTTATTTTTACTAACCGCATTATGCTTAGTAAACTTTGTTTTGTTGAATGGCACATTTTTATAACGGTAAATTGTCTTAGTGTTGAGCTGACACAAGCGGGCATTCTAGGTATATTTAGTTTTAAAATAAATTCTAATTAACTTAATTCAGCAATACGTTTTCTATATAATCACTATGGGAAATGATTAAACATCGCGAAAATTTTCAAATTCTCTGCAAAAATGCGAAAAGGAGAAAAAAGTAAACATGCTCCGGTGTCCAATTGACACCGATGGACGTTCTAATGTGAAGTAAAATTCGTGTAAGTCAGGGTAGAATCTCGCATGTAAATATATATATTATCTTAATTTTGGGCTGGAGAAAAAAGGTAAAACAATTTCGAAAAAAAATGTTGAATAAATTATTAGATAACACACATACACACAACATATTAAGCCGAAGTGTTTTTGGTGTAGAATGTTTCATTAATTGTAACAAAGTACTCTGCTGGCTCAAAGATTTCTTTTTCTCCTGCAAAATTTTGTCGTAGTATGAATATATATATATATATATATATATATATATATATATATATTATTCCTTGTTTATTGAAAAAATATGCTCCTCATTTGAGTCTATATTTTCTAAAATTTGTAAACATTTTTCAATTAAACTAATGTCTTCTGTCAAATTCCCAACCATCATTCGATCTTCTGATTGGACTGAGTCTAAAGACTCTGACTTTTTCAATACCATGTTATTTCTCACGCATTTCTATAACTTCATCGTCCATATTGGGGGAATCAAGCGGTTTTTGCACCTCATCACTATCCATTTCTAATCTTATTTTCCTGGAAAGAGATCCAGGTTTATCTCAAACAAAAGACGAACCGACGAGATTTGAAAATCGCGTATGTAGGTGTAGCGTAAGTCGAGGTATTAATGTATACAAGATATGTAACAGAAATAAAACTAACTGTTAATTTGTGCAGGTGTGTGTGTTTTTTAAATCAATCATTTATCTCTTGAATCCATTTCTAAAACGCAGCCACCAAAAAATAGTTTTTAATCATGGCACGATAATAAAGTTACTACAAAAATTAATATACAAGAACTTTTCTTAGTTCCATAGTTCAAAACTGAAGAAAACATTTGAGGTAGTCTGAGGCAAGGGTATCAAACCAATAGGGCATTGTTTTACATAAAATAATGCATAAACAAGCTTGACTTTTCAGAGTTTAAAATCTCCCATTACGTATAGTAATTCAGTTCCTGACCACATTAATCATTTCGTGTTTTATAATCTTCAGTGAAATAAAAGAGGGTCTAACGAAAATTGACTCCAGATTGGGTTACGAAGGGTTAAAGCGGCGTTACAGAAACGGGCGTTCCCGTTTTTGAAATTTTAGTTCTACATTCTGGAAATTTGTCAGACATGTTCCTTTCATGGAGTAGAGATCCACTATAAAAGATATTTTGTAAAAAGAAAACCTCCAAAGAAGTTTGTGAGGGGATCTACATAGATAAATATTCCCATTTTTGAACTGTTAGACCTACAGACTTCAAATTTGGCTGACGTGTTCCTTTCATGCAGCAGAAATCCGCTATGAAAGCGGTTTTGTGAAAAATCTACCCCGAAGGGTGTTTTACACGAGAGTGTTTTATATTTAAAAAACTATCTTTCATGAACTAGTAAACCTACTTTGAATTTAGGGAAACATGTTACTTTTGCTGAGCAGAGATCAGCTAAGATGGGGTTTATAAAAGTCGACCCACAGCGAGGGCACGGGGATACTATAGGTTTTTAAAAAAATGCTTTGTTTTTCAAGTATTAGACCTACCAATATGAGTTTTTAATAAACAGAGATATGTTACCCTTTTTTTTTTGGTTAATTTGCATTTTGCTTAAAATTAACTCATTAAAAATTTCTTTATCCTAATGTTTCATTTTTCAATTCACCCGCTATAAAAAGAAGTATATCAGATAGTATTTTTATGCGACAGATGAATTATTCCAAAAGAGACTGCACGAATGTTTGCCGGATATAAATTAAATATTAGTGTATTTATATATTCACTCTAATCTGAAAATAAACACACACACAGCAGTTATCCTTTTATGTGTTTATTGATATGATTGTGCACTGCATGAGTCAGTATAATGTGTATGATTTATTTAAAAACAGTATATTTTTAGAAGACAAGACTTACAATAGGCGAAATCTTAGTTTTTCAAACTGTGGAGCGTGACGCTCTAGGGTGGCGTCAGTGAAGTAACGGAGAATATTAGGACTCTCCGTCAAAGTCAGGTTTTAGGCCCTAAACCGGACCTTACAAAAGATCTATACTTGGTGTCAGTGAGGCATTGGGCCTCCTAGAATCCTGTCATCTTGGCATTGCGGGGGTGTACGCTATGCCATTGGGAGGAGTGTTAACACTATATGAGGGGGGCACGAACATATGGAAAAGCCGAAAATAAAAGGTTATTAAAATAATATTATTTTAGTCAAAAGCAGCAAAATAAAATACATTTTGACACAATGGAAACTGAAATGCACATTTACACTGATACAGTATACTTATAAATGTATTAGTACTGCACGATGTATGTGACAATTAATTTTATCAATACGAAGTTAAGAAAAAGTTTAATAATTGATATTGACTCTCCCAGAGCTTATCATATACAAAATATACTTATCTTGATAATTTGTACCGTTTATAATTGAAATCGATTGTGTGTGTGTAGCTATAGTGTCAAAACGTACACTATTATTGCATTCAATACATTCTTAATGTATGGGGGGAGGGGGTTGATGAACTATGATTAAAAATTGGACCACAAATATTGAAAGTTTGAGAATTAATGTAATATATGACCATACAGGTTAACATAAATTTAACATATGGAAAACTGATAACTCAATTCAACAGGTTGAATTGTTGAATCTATTCTAAATCACAAAATATATTTGCTTATTTATGTATTGTTTTGTATGAAAACTTACAGTTTTCTTTCATTTTTATTGTAAGTACTTAAAGTGTTTCCTTCCAATTCAAAGAAATATTTCAACTAAAGTTTATGGGACGAATAAAACAAATAACGTTCTCAAAAACCAGATGCAGCATTTCATTTTTATAGATGACGTTTTTATACCTCTGAAAATATTTTTACTTTTGACAAATGGATTTCTTTCAGCAGCTTTTTCGAAAGGATTTTATGTCCATCGCTTCAAAATTATTGTCTAGCAAAAAGGACAATAATTTTGATTTAGTCCAACCGATATTTTATTTTTTTATTATTTTATTCTGCTGAAAGTTCAGTATTAAGTCCTAAAATACGTTTCAAGTCAGTGTTTTGACAGAATCTACCTTGAAATGAAATAACATTAAGAGAATGAAGCCTTTTTTATCTCTCTGTGTCAAAGAATACACATAACATAAGTTATCCGACTACGTTGAAAACGTCATTTTCGTTTAAATATTCACATTTTCTTTTTATTTTATCTTTTTCAAACTGAAACAATTAGCTTTCTAAATCGGCCTTTGTTTTGTCCGTGTCATAGTTAGAAAACAAGTTACAGGGGTTTCAAGTATTTTTGCAGCGGTGAAATCGAGACTGGAAATTGACTGCTTAACTTGCTTTTTACCTATAATTTTAGCATTTTCGACTCATTATAATTTTAAAAACAATATCTAACAATTTTTTTAAAACTATTTTATTTGTAGGCAACACTTTTTATCTTTTAATTCGACTTTTAGGATTAGCAACATTTGTTTCTTCTGACCTCACATGTTCTTGTTTTGATTTGTGTCTTACAAATTTTGATCCCAAATTTCTTCTAAAAAAACTGAACTTTTTTCGGTTTAATTGTACAATTTTTAATCTTTAACTGTTTCTGGACATTCTGATTTTAATATTATTTACTTATAACGGTTAACAAAAGAATTAAATTAACTTCTCTTGAAAAAGCAACTGTGTTGGTGACAGACTAACAAAAAAACTGGAAGTAGCAAATTTTGTAATGTAGAAAAACTGGATAGATTGAATGATTATTCACAGAACAAAGAATATTTTAGTGCAGGGGAGGCTACTCTTTATGGATCCACGTGCCACCTTTTTCTGCAGAAATGTACAATAAGGTATAGTAAACGTATGTGTGCCGTAAAATAATATTGACTTGTTTATTGTGAAAATAATAAAACCAAATACTAACAACACTCTTTATTTACTACGAAAAAATACATTTTACACTGTATGGTTGTAAATGTTTTAGTTATAGTGCAATTTAGGTTACATATTAAAAGTATATATTAGCGTGACTTATGTTGTGTTGCAGATTAAATGACAAATAGCTTATATTAGGATTGTAAGATGTTACTTTTAGCAGAATGCCTGCTGAACTGGAGTCAACAGCCAAACGGTTTCTAAACGAGTCTTTAATGTTAATTCATCTCTGAAACTGATAACTCGCAGGCACACAGATAGATGAAGTGAGCCAGTTTGTATGCAATTAAAAATGTCTGGAATTGAAGTCCCTGTTTCTAAAATTTCGTTACTGGCATTTTTACTTATATTGCTTGTTAATCTTTCTGTTTCTATTAAGTCCATTTTTTTCTCCTTTCAATAGATTTTTGAATCTATAGTAACTAGACTGGGAAAGAGAGAATCAGTTGCATTCCAAAATCTTCATTTTCCAACCAATTAAATAGGAACTAGTTCAGTTTATTAAATGAAGTCACATCAGGATGCTTAATAACTTTGAGCGTGTTCGATAACTTTTAAAACTCAGAAAATCTAGTGGAAAATTCCTTGATTTAAGAATCAGTTAGAGAAATAATTCCTTCAATAACTCTGTCTTTATCTTCGGCTGGTTTCTCAAGTACGTCTAAATATTTGATATTTTTTTTCAAGTTTGAGAAGTACTGGCAGTTTCTTGTAATAATAATAATAAACACAATAACAAAACAAGCGTGCTCCTCGCCAGTCCGCGACTGATCATTCGCGTTTGTTCGTAATACTTCCATAGTGTACTTTCTTGTTTTGAACTAAAATGCAAACCGTTTTGATCGATAGCGTGCCCAAAATATCGTGTCATGTGCCATCAATAACACACGTGCGATTGGTTTGCCATCCCTGTTTTAGTTGAACATTTATAATATAACAGAATATTTTTTTATATAATAGAATATTTTATTTAAATATTTTGGAAAGTGTGTGTGTGTGTTTTCCAGTTTTTGTTCCCCAATTGTTTTTAGAACAATCTGTACCTGCATAAAAATTATATGTTTGGCCTGACTCCTAATGTGAATGCAAAATGCTCGAAAGGCACTTTTATTGTCCTTTTTTAGCTACTGAAAAGCTAAGAAAGTAAAGTATCGTTAATTTGCAACTTCTTTGTGGAAGGTGAATTATTGAAAGATAACATTAATTGTTAAAAAAGCTATGTGCTAAGCTGAAATGGCCTTGTATGACAAAAAGAGCATTTAGACTTTCTGAAAGAAAGGTCTTGGCTGCTGCTACACCAACGGATAAAGATGCCATGAACGACGCTGCTTTGGAAGTGAAAAGCATTATAAAATGTTCCAACATGTTAGTTGATTAATGTGGAATATCCGTTCATGGCACAGACTTGTGGACTTTTCATCCCTAAACGATTCTACAGCAAATTTATCCATCAACACTAGGAAATTTCTATATTTAGAAAGATGTCAAATATTTGTAGAATTCTATAAGTCCAGCTGTGCATGCGTGTTCCAGCAGTCATCTGGAATTTACTTCAAACGTGGAATCTATTGATGCGTATAAATTTTTTATATTTTTTTGCACTACGAGATTTCAGAAATATGTTGATTTCAATGGTAATGTGAATCCCAAGGATGCGTTTCGGCTAAAGATGTGTATGGTTCCAACAGTGTCGTTAAATATGAGTGCATAAGATACTTCTACTAAAAAATGAGTTGTCGGCTAAGGAAACTTTAAAAAAAAGCGAGAAAAACCTCTGTGGGAAAAATAACTTACCAATGCTATGATTAATAAAATTCAAAACTATTATAGCAGTAACATTAATCACGCCAAAGCTATGGCTAAATGCTACAACAGTGGCATTTTTTCCCTGTTGCTCCAGCAGGGAGAAACCAATGTATGGACCTTGTCTAACTCGATCTGAGAACTGGTGCGAATATCAGCGAGGAAACAACACCAGAAAACAATATGCATAAAAATAGTAGGCCTTTCTGTGAAACTGTTAAATATAGTTAAACCTGTGCACACGGAGCTATATGATAAGCAATTATTATAAAATTGTCTCCACAGTAAGACTTAATGCAAACGAATAATTTAACACCTGTTTGAGACAAATTGTTCTGAAAATTTTTTTATCGAGCTAAAAACATTTTCTTTGGGTACCCATATTACCGTCATTAGTTGTAACAAAGTTGTTATTGGTTTGTAAGATATTTTGAAAGCATTTGGCATAAATACAAGTTATTAAACACTGCGTGATGAGAGATTGATTGTCATCATTCGAGTCAGTGAATCGAAACAACAATCTTTGCCTTTTTGAAAAACAGAAAGAAAAAAAAGGGAGGAACAAAAGAGAAAATTTAACAAAATAGTAAAAAGTGGATGTGTTAATATAAATCAGTAGAGGTTTAGCAATATATTTGTCGTATATTGTTTTGAAATTGCATTTATAAAATTTAAATTCATTTTTCTCACAACTAATTTTTGTAAATTTCTTGGATTTTCAAATGTGATATCTAAATAGCCAATGGAGATACTTATATAAAATTTTACACAAACGTTGTTAATATTATATTATAGAGCTAAGCTAACAAGCTAAGAAATCGAACAATTTTTGTGATTTAATATAGTTGGGTTTTCTTATAAAAGTATGGGAAATATAAATGAAATTCATAGTTTGTAGCTTCGATTAGTTATAACTTTTGATTCAAAAAAAATAATTTAAAACTTGTAGTCCAACCTCTAGAAATATATCTAAAAAATGTGCTGCAGCAATTATTTTGTTAAATATAAATTAATTTTTGAAAATAGAGCATTTGAAAAATTTCAAAATTTAATTAAATCTTTTTCAAAAATTAAAGTTTTTTGTAAATTGTTATGCATGTAAATAATTTGTAACTGTATTTTTTATTATAGTGCATAAAAATGAAACTAAAAATGTAAAAATTTTAGAGGTTTTCGGAAAATTTAAAAAGTAGGTCTCTGAACGTTGTCGGATACCTTAAAAAAATAAATTTTGATTCGGAAATACGAATAGTAGTACGCAAATTTTAATTTTGTTAAAATATATTTGTGAACGATATATTATTTTTCGTTTAATTGTCTTTTGAACTGATGCTGCGCTATTAGAATAACACAAGAGATGCAAGTAAATTTTAAATTGGGATGAAGATATCTAAAACATTTTTCAACTTTCTTAATTTCAAATTATACCAGATAAAGATTTGGGGTATTTTTAATTTATTTATTCATAATTAAAGCATATACGAGAATGTGAACAAGCTTAACGAGGAAGTTAAAAATAATTACCTTAGAAATTGTTCTTTAAATTGCAGTTTAAGAAATTGTTTGAAGTATATTTAATCTTTTGTTTTTCTTTAGATTAATATACGAAATTTCTGCAATTTTTTACAAAGTTTTATGACCACTTTTAGAATTCGGGCAAATAAACCAGTTTTGATCTTATCGTGCAATTTGAGAATTATAGAGAAATACAACAACTAAACAATTATTTTCATTGTTAATATAATTTGCTTTTAAAATGTCCATATTTAAAACAATGGGAGAATATTTTAATGGATCACAGTACTGGATTATCTAATTTAAGTACTAATTGCTATTATATAAATCAGAGGTTACCAAATTTTCTTTTCTCAAGAAAAAACAAAATAAAACTTTCTCACGATACTCCATAATTCGGGATAATTAACAGGTACATATTTTAAAGAGAAAATTGCTGATATGCGTTTCTGAACAGTACTTTAAAGATCTTCGTTATTGTTTATTCCAATCAGTTCCTATAGTAATATGACATTTATTTTTTTTCCATATGATCATATGAGTGGATTGTTTTCTGTGTGGCATTACCATAGTCAATGTATTCTCCGAAATAGTTTCAAAATGTGAAGAAAGGGCATTTAAATGTAAACATTTGGTTAAAACGTTGTGTTCCTGGTATACCGTCTGTAACAGATTGAGAAATTGGAAAAATTCGTGAGGTCCAACATTACACTTCTGTAGCTTAATTCTGACACAAGAAAAGCTTAAATAACGGTCATTGTTTAAATCAAATTGGGTCTTACAAATACATGCGTTTGCTTACTCTTTAGTTAATCTGTGTAGATCAGTGCTTCTCAAACTTTATATATTTGCGACGCAATATTCAATCCTTAATTGTAAAATACACAGTGCAGTACTGGTACATTTCTAAGTGTATTACATCAGAGTGCAAATGTGCATTTTGTTTTTTATTACGTCAGAATGTATTTTGTTTGTTTACTTTCAGTAAATCAATATTTTTTTAAAAAAATAATCTTTTGTTTTCGACTTATCAAATTGCTCACACCCCCTCGTTCAGTTATCCCGCTCCTTAGGGGGCACGCCCTACAGTTTAAGAAACGTTGGAGTAGATAGATATATGAGTTTATGTTACAAGTATAATAAAATATGCTATGAAAGTAAATAAATATCATTTGTGTATGTGGGCTATTCCATTCAATGAAAGTTAAAAAAAAAAAGAGCACATGAAATGAGAGCAACTATTGTAGACAAATCAGGGACCTTTTAATTAATATTTTTGCTGACATAGACCCCTTTCAGGTCGTCGTAGACCCTAAGGGTCGATATTGACCACTTGGGAATTATAGATGCAAATGATAAAACCAATGCTCTTATATTAATCAATGATCTGTCCTTTGTACAAGGTAATTATCATCGGTCAAAAAGAAGCGTTAGACGTTTGAGAGTATCGCTCTATTCCATTTCAAAGTATAAGTCACTTTTAATCCAGCATCATTCCAACTGTTATATTCAACGATGTGTGTTTACTTCGAGCTTGCTTAACGCACACCATGAATACAGGCTATTAGCAACCAATAAACGAATAATGGTTTTCATCGATATGGAACATTGTCATGTCAGCCATTGAAAAGAAAATATTTCCCCACATGCCAACTGACGGGGAGAATAAATGTGGATAATTAGCGCACTTCCGTGATAGCACGGGATTGGCTACTGATACATCATCGCACACCCCAGGCTTTCACGTGATTGGGCTTAGGATTGAAGCATGTTCCTCAATAGCGGGGTAATTGGTCAATTTCAGATGCATCAGTTAACGCATGCTTTCTTCTCACTGCATTCAGTACAACCACGGTCTAGAAGTCGTTCATAGTTGTTCAAGAATTCAATTTGACAATTTTGTGTTACTTGTGTATTTGTAGTAAAAATAGTAATCTGTCATATTTTAAAAGAAGGGTGCAATGTAGAAAACAAATGTTAAGAAAAGAAAATATAATTTTTTAGTAAAGAAGGATCCCACATCTATGCCACAGGGAGGACAGCAACATCTTAAGAACAGTAGGCATGTATTGTACCCTGGAAATGTCCACCCACTCCTGATTTACAGAAACATTATTCAAATTTTATTTTAAGAATAATATGATATAAAAATGAAAAATATGTTTTCCTAAAGAAAAATATGCTTATATATATAATATGGCATGATTATAGTGATGAAAACAATTAAGAAATTTATTTTGGATAATATATTTTGCTAAGGGATAGGAAGTAACAGCAAATGTTCAAAGCAAAAGTATCTAAAATTCATGATTGTCCTCAATTCGTTCGTTGTTATAAATGATAGAATATATGGGGGATAATAGTTAGGGAAAAAATAGAATAATATATCACTAGAAACTTAGATTTAGGCATCTAACATATTTAAGGAAATATGAAAAAAAAATTATTTTTATTTTTTATTTTTAACGAAGAACTTGAAGTATTTTCAAAGACAAATACCGTAAAATGAGGATAATAAAACATACAAGATATTACGAATACTTATTAAAGTAATATATCTCACAAAATGCGACTTGAAGCTATATAAATGATTTTGTAACTATTTTTTTGCATTAAGTGCCACACTTTCTCGTAAACTCGTCACTGAGCCTCCCGTTGTTAAGGACGGTTTGGTTAAAAAAGTGGATGAGAAACTTTCTGTAAACACAAGTGGTTCACAATAAAATTGCTTTGTGATAAGTTTCCACATACTGCTATTTAGCAGTAACTCTCTTTATTGGTGGCATCTTTCTTTGAAGAGGGAATAGACAAGTCAGTTTCCTTGTATGGAAAACACCTGAACACTAGGGGTGGTAACTATATAGAAAAATAATTTCGGACATGCTCTTTTATGTGAAAATAAATTTTAATTGATAAAACGTTTTTTTTTTATTTTTCAAAACAAAAAAAGAGGTTTCCGACCTTTCTTCATACAACTATCTAAATTTTGCTTGGAAACTTTTGAAGGCGATTGTTTACAGCGGTAAAACCCGAATAAAATTATTAATAAATAATCCATAGAAAAAGTACTTATAATCCTAATGAAGCGTTGGTGTATCACTTTAAGATTGTTACTTTAAACCAGTGCTTCTCAAAGTTTCGATATTTGCGAACCAATATTCAATCATATTCATCGCCCCCTTCCATACAATAACAATGTATTGAATTCAATAATACACTTTGATACTAAAGCTACTATACTGCTTTAACCTATAAAGTGCCACTGGCTTACATATATATGTCTCATCCAGCTGAAGCGTTAATTGTCCCAGACGTATATATACGTATTTTCGAAGTAAGAGTTTTTCTGTGCACTGCTATCCATAAATTTATTCCGAATACTTTGGAATGCAATAAAAGGACCTTTGCAGCGTTTGCGAAGGATTTACTCATTTCAGAGGATTTGCATATTTCTTTCTTCTGTCTCCAAATTCATCTTATACGTGCGCCTGCTTGGAAAATGGGGAGCGTTGGGGAGCGAATTGCGTAACTTTAATTCAGCAGCTAAGAGAATAATTATAAACCGTAAAAATTTTCAAAATAAGTATTACATTTTTTATACAAATTTGTATATGACAATTCCATGGGCTCATTGGTAATTATTAATGTTCTTCTTAATTTAGTATTGTTAAATTAACTATAAAAAATCCACTGTGCTGTACTGATACATTTATAAGTGTATTATATCTGTGTAAATGTGTATTTTATTTTTTATTATGCCAAAATGTATTTTGATTTGTTTACTTTCAGTAAATTAATATTTTTTAAATAATATTTAATTTTCCCCTATTTCAATAAGCTCGAGCTCCCTCTTAGAGTTATCCCGTTTCCCTTGGAGGGGGGAGAAACGCTGTCTAAACATTTTAAAATGCGTAATATTGTAATATTCCTATACATATCATAAATAACTTCCTTATAACTTAATTTGAATGTCTAACTTCCCCAATGATTATCTAAACATGTGGTTTAAATTGCATTTTAAATCATCGAGTGCATTAGTCATTGAATGCTTGAAATAAATCACTAATTGGATCCCTGTTGAGAACAATACTACATTTCACAATTATCGTAAAATACACGAAATTGTACTCGTTACCAATGAAAGTATTATTACTGACTGAAGTGATTTCCAATAATTTTAACTCTATTAGGTAGAAAATGATTTAGTAATGGCCCTTAACCAACTTTCATAATATCTTGTGTAATTAATGAGTGAAAGAGTTATATTTTTAAATTAAGGGAACATGGTACGATTTACGCAAAAATTTTTAAGTTAAGGATTTTCAAAAAAAAAATATGTTGCCTCCTATCTGTGCATACTATGTAAAACAGATTTTGTGCCCAAAATTTCATAAAATGCTAGCCATTTAATTTTTTAAGGAAAAAACAAAATTTTTGAAGTTATTTAAAAATGCTTCTCCTCCCCTACAAAAGTTGACTTATATTTATGAAATTCGATCTACATGTACAACAAACTATGTATAACAAAACTTGGTATGGGTTTTGCGATAACATGATTGGTATTCGTACAATACTTCTTTTTATGAATGCTTATTGAAAATTCCTTAAAAAATGCATAAATTCTGAATTCAAATATTTTTTTTAAAAAATAAGTACTGATTTGATTCAAAAATGCATACCACCTTTTTTACATGAACTATTAACAACAAATAAAAAAAATCAAAACATTAGGCACAATTGGAAAAACGCCTTAGCATTTTAAATGAAGACAAACCAGTTATTTTATCTTTTTGAGATAAATAGGTTTAGTTTTAATTTGCCGTAGGGATGTGAATAAAAACGAACGTAAAAGCTATCACAACTCTGCGTTTTTTAACTTTACAGCTTTCTAATTTTGTGAGGTTATAGAAAAGAATATAAATAATAATTTTGGCTAAAAAATTATATTTGATTTTTGATCGGTTTTTGTCAATCGAATCGTACTGTGTCCTCTTAAAATTGAAATGAATGTCAATAATCTCATTCGTGACCAATGGCGAAGCTAGCTCTGAGGGAGTCCTGTATGAAAATTCTTTCCGGACCCAGAGACCCATCTTTTTTTAGATATGGAAGCTCTGTTAGTGAACTGTAGTTACACATGTTGGGGCCCTTGTAGCTTGTTGGCCCCATATCATTGACACGGCTGATATGATGGTAGCTACGACCCTGTTCGGTACATTGTTTCATTTAGAAGTGCTTAAAATTGTAAACTTCGAAAAATATTATGCCTGCTTTTATATCATAGACATATTTTAAACTTAATGTATATTTTTTTTTATTTTTAATACATAAAAATAATTTTAATATGGTTGATAATAGCAAGTTTTTAAGGAAAATTTAAGCGGCTTATTTTACTGTTATTTTTATAAAATGTTTATACTTGATTTTCTTCTTGCATTAACCAGGGGAAAGTATACGCGTCACGCGCATTTGCTTTTCATTTGCTTAGTATATTTGTGTAATATGCTTTATATATTTATATTTTTATTATTTTCTCTGCTTTAAATCACTATGACATGGAATTGTGATGATCTAACAATTTTATAAGCCTGGCGTTTTCACCAGCCTGGAAATATTTCCAATTTGTTATGATTGATGGATAAAGCCAGTCAAGCAAATTATTTCCTTGTTCAGTGATAATCTAAGTAAAGAGAAAAATAGAGACAGATTAGAAACAAATGCAGAGTTTTGATGTCGACAACAATCTCATTTATAACCATTAATCTATTAAACGTCAAGTTTCACATTGGGTGCGCATAAATTTCTCGTTCATTGGATATATTTCTTCCGAGCATTATTTTTTAAAGATCTGATCTGGTTCTTCCGGCAATACTGTTACGTTTAAGGGAAGCTATTCCTTTAGTGTTAGGAGAGATTATTAAGTATAATGTTGTTGTATGTAATCTAAATATGCTTTATTGTAAATGTTCCTTTCTTTTGGTGTTATTGATAGTTTTTCCTGTTAAGTGTTAAGTGACACATGTTAAGTGTCTCAATAAATTTCCTCATTTTCAGATACTTTTAGCGTGATATATATTCTACTTGAATGTATTGAATAAGAACTAAATTGCATGCATTTTTTTTCTTAAGTTGTTTTAAAACGTTTGCTTTTATTGCAAGTAAATATTTTAAGTATAAAAAAGTTCTGGAGAATTTAAAATTTTTATATATACTGTTTTAAGGAAAAGAAAATATGTGAAAGTACAATTCCCCCAAATCAATTTATAGTTATATTATAATGCCAACAAAATTTAGATAACATAAATTTCGTCAACTTATAAAATGCTAACACTGCGATGTGTAGAAGACTAAAGATAAATTCGATAATTAGATTCATTAATTCTATGCAGTACCATGCTTAATTGCAAAGCGTATAGCAAAAGTGCCTATTCAGTAGAGTAATTTTTTTTTTCATTTTCTCTGTCAATTTCTAATTAAATATATATATATATATATATAATAAATCTACAACTTAAATTATTTATTTAAAAATTTGAGAAAAATATTATTTTGTCTGTTATTTTAATTATGAGTTCAAATTTCGTAAAAAAAATATGAAATTAAAATAATACTTCAAAAATAATCTCATGAGAAGAAATAAATAAATGATGTAAATCCATTTCAGTATCCTTACAATCTAAACAAAAATTATTTGAAGGTGAAGAACATGAATTGAATAAGATAAAACCATACAGAAGCGTAAGATAAAGCCATACAGTAGCATATACCAAGAACTAAAAAGAAAAAAAAACATTAAAATCGAGCATTAAAAAAATTTTTTCCTGATCTTAAAGCATTTTCAAAATTAAAGAAGATTAAATGGAATTGCTCTTGGAAATAAAAGTTGAAAATATGTTTGATGAGAAATATATATTTTGAATTCATTATATATATAAAATCAAAATATATCACATATTTTTATTTACTAATAGTATTGGCAGTTAATATTTTCAAGAGATTGCGTGTGGTTGGGGATAATTCTTTAATTAACTACCATGTTATTATTACAATGAAACAAGTCATTGTGCCTCCGCTTCACTTTATATTTCATGATGGTGTGAAAATATACGTTCTTTTTTAGGTTATTAATGTCCTAGCATCAAGCCTTGAATTGTAATGCAGTTTTTCTCAAAGTTTCAATATTTGCGACCCAATATTCAATTATAATTCTCATCACGCCCACCCCTTTCCATAAAATAACAATGTATTTAATGTACTGCAATCCATACAATTATTCCGAAAGCTTTGGAATGCAATAAAAAAAGCTTGACAGTGTTTGCGAATGATTTACTTTCTTCAGAGAATTTGCTTCTTTATTCCTTTTCTCCCCTCCCCACCCCATACATCACATACGTGCGCCAACGCGGAAAATGGTAGCATTGGAGAGCAAATAGCTTCACCCTTAATCGCCATTTAAGTGATTTAGTACAATGGTGGATGATTTCGATATCTTGGATTCAATAACAAATAATATTGGATAATAATAACAAATAGATAAATTTTAACACAAAATTCTAAATTTATGATAATTATGTTTTAAGCGCAAAATATTAATTGTTGAAACACTGCAGTGGTTCCCAAACTGGGAAACCTGGGGTTTCATGAGATATACCCGGGGATCCACGAGTCACAATGAAAATATCGAGAAGAAATAGATATGTATTCAAAATGGATTCACGTTCTTTATCAAGTTTGTATAGTTACAAATATCTATAGCTCGCCCTACTTATTATTACCCCGAAAATTTTATTTATATATAATAACTTTATTGCAACACTTTTTAAAGTTTTATTATAATATAATAAATTAATATTAAAACACTTTATCTTTATATATATGTATACATATACTTCCTTCTAGATTAAGAATATTCTATTGTTTACTATCTTGAGCTCCTCGAGATAACTTCCACTCGTTAGTTTAACAAAATGCCTAAACTAAATAGTTTTCGAATGAAAAATTCACCTTTCTGTATTTACCTGCAATGAAGGAGAGAAAACAACTTATCAACATGTTAACAGATTAGCTATTATAATAAAAATTTAACAAGAATAGCATCTAAATTTTAGGTAGAGAATTCCTATGAAATACGAGGATTTTATCATGCAGCTATAAATATTTTAATGCCAATTAGAGCATTGTTTTTAAGTGAAATGTATTTCTGAACGTGAGTGACTGCAAAAACAAAGTATAAAAGAAATTAAACTCTGAAAAAGTAATGCGAATGCATTAAAACCCTTTAGAACTAGACATCGATAGTTTGTGTCACAAAACCATAAGCTCGTATCCCAATTATTAAATAAGGCAGGAATAAGTCACACTTGGATCACAAATAAATATTATTAATGAGTAAAATTATGTTAAAAATTAGATTAGAATTTTTTAATAATGAATGCAATACTTTTTTTAATTGCCTTCACATAAAGTGCCCACAACTGGTTGATCTACTTTATATATTATTTCGGGATATATTCTTCGATATATCTGTATGGAATGGTGTTCCACAAAAACACTTTCTAGTTATAGGAGTTCCACGAAAGCAACTTCAAGTTCTAAGGTTTCCATGAGATGAAAATGTTTGGGAACCACTGAAGAAAACTTACGTATATGAATCTACTTTCACACTGTTTGATAAAAAAAAGAAAATAATTTTTTTAAAAAAATATTTGTTGATTTTTTAAAATGAAACAAAATGTTTCATCCAACAAATATTATCTACTTTAAAAAATAATATTCAATATTATTTATATTCTGTTAAATTATTTAAAGCGTAGATATTTCCAAAAATTTTCACTTAGTTTATATTACTTACAGCTGTTGCAACCAAATGTTTCTGTGGTTATCTCGAATAATATAAATATATTGGGTTTTTTCGTTTTTTTTGGTTTTTTTTGCACTGGAAATATTGTTGAGAATTTGTAATTATAATTATAATATGTACGGTATAGTAATGATTCAATCTTAAATGTATATTACAACAAAATTCTGTAGCATAATGAAAAAGGAAATTTCTTTTAGATTATGCAGGAAAAGTAGAATAAATTAGCATTTGTAAATAGATAAAATATATAAGTACACAAATGCAAGTTAAATACAGCATAATTAACCCTTTATTTAACGCCAGTACTTATAAGTACTACTCACTTTAAAGTGACATAGAATAACCATTTTTACGAATACTCTGATGATACTTAGGAGGAATATCTTTTTTAAATCCACTCTTTCTATGGCAGAACGTGTTTTATGATGAGTATTTCATCGGGGAAGGTGAATAGTTTTATAGCAGAAATTGCGTTTTTAGCTGACGGCGTTTTCATCGGATTGCAAAGATTGTCACTTTTGTTCCTAAAAAAACTGTTAATGTTAAAAGGTAAGTGTCTCATATTTTTTTATATGTTAATGAATACCTTAGAAAACGATTTGACTAATTATTTTAAGTTAACAGTGTGTATTATTATTTTTTACAGTTGAATATCTTTCACGAAGTAATTGGCTCTAACTAATTATATTTTCCAAAGTTAAGTATTTTATTTACATACATCCTTCATTTTTTAATGTAGTGATGCAAAAAAAATATTGCATGAAAAAACTGCTGTAAATCATAATGCGGTAGGTAAAGGGTTAAAGTAGTCAGATGACTTCATTTGTAAAACGCAGCATAGAAGTTAAAGTATATTTGAAAGAATATTTCGCATAAAAATAGAGAATGGCTATGAAAAAATGAACGTAATAAGTTTAAAAATGTTGTGAGATGAATTCTTCTGAAGTAAAAAAAAAAATCGCATATTATTCGAATTATTTCATTTTTTTTTTTTTTTTTTGCTTTTGTTAAAGTGTATCAAACGAAATAAATAAATTGCAACAAAAATCCTTGGCTTTAGTATTTTAAATTGTGTTTTCTAAATCAAAAAAATAAGCATTACATAAACTTAAGATATGAAAATTTATTAAAAAGTAGATTAAGTGTTCTTAATGTAGAATTGTATATTAATTTAAACTATAAAATTCTCTTACAGAAATTCCTTATTTTAAAAAGAAATCCATCTTCATGTATTTAAAGTACTTCGAAATATTTTTTTTTAAAATTAAGCGCAGAAAAAGGACTTTATTTAACCTTTTTTATATATATTTTTTTCTTTTTTGCAAAAAAGACTGTCTCAATTACCTGCGGGAATGTTCAATTAAAGAATTTAATATAATGAGAGCTTTTCCGCTTAAAAACCCAGCCTTAATTGCATCAAAAAAAGATTTGGTTTTATTTCCCTTTTTATTTAAAAAAAAGCCAAATTGTGCCCAAAATTATTCCGTGTTAAACACCCTTTTAAGAATAAGAACTTTTGATATAGTTAAGGAATGAGATGCCTTCATGAAGTTAAAACGTTTCAAAAATTTAAATTTAAGAATAGTTTAAGAGGTTCATAAATTTCTTATTCACGTTTTACATTCATTAGGAAATAAAAACTTATTGTTAAATTTCAAAATGGGTAAAATTCCATAGACTTGTCTGTTTCTTAAAAGATAATTGGCATTGCTATTTAATATAATAATGATAAAGTAACATAACAATAATAATTATAAATAAATAACATTTGAATTACTCATAAAAAAGTAAAATAAAAAAGCAATTATTATAAATGAATAATATTAAAACAATTATTATATCTAAAAATTATTATATTATAAATAAAATAATTACATAATATGTATTAAAATTAATTATCAACATCAATTAAGAAGCGCTGATAACTTACAACATTCCAAAACCTGTGAATTCCTTCAATTAATTTCGTCGAACAAGGAATGTTCAAAAAAGCATTAATGAAAGGAAAAACAAAATGGAAATGTGCAATTTATACCAATGATAAAAAGTGCAGAACTTATTCTTTAAAAAAATATATATACCCTGGTATCCATGCATGATATTAGAAATATCAATTCGAAAACAGCACAAAATACAACATAAGGCTGCAATAGTAGCTTGCAGAAGAAAAGAAATGGAAATGGTGTTGAATTTTTAAAGAAATTGAATTAAAACCGTCTGGAATTACTAAAATTATTGATATTATAAAAATAATAATAAAGATTAACTATAATATATGTCATTACCATGGCAACCATATTGATACATGTAAAAATATCAAAATAACCACATTGTAATGATAGTGCCAATCTTGATGAGTGAGTGAGTGAATCTCATTTCTCTCCTTTACGTAAATAGATAGAACTGCACAACTTGAAAATTGATAAGAGACAGTTACGTTTTACTGATTAATTAAGAATAGACAATGATTGAATAAATGAACCTAAGTACGCATTTAGTAGGGACAATGTGTATATATTATAGTACAAAATGATACAGATATCGCCACATCGAAGGATTAAAAATTCAAAAAAAAAAAAAAAAAAAAGATTCTTCTTTGAGATTTTGAAACAGCCACAAAAAATTGATCAAGTCCGAATGATGCAGACATGAGTACCTTAGTAAGATGGACGTTGCCCAAGGACACTAATGCACATTTTGCATCTGTCCTCCATGCTCTTCACTCAACTAGCGAGGAGTCCTTGGGGGATATTGTTCCACTCTCGTCTCAAGACGGTTTGGAGAGTTTTCACTGTACGGGGAGAGAGGGATTTGTATGCAACACGTGTGCCAAGGCGTGATTAATTGGATTCAGGTTGGGAGAGTAACCATACGGAGAACATATTCACTTTGAAGTGTGTCCGATACCTCAACACTTCTGTGTGTCCATGCATTATTGTACATAAACAGAAAGTCTGGACCTATATAGTATATATATAAATACAAACATGATCCAGTATAACCTCCCACCAATACCATCACGGTATAACGGTTCTTCGCTAAAATATGTGAAGCGTGTTATTGTGCATGATACTTGCACACCGCATCATGCCTGGGCTGTACCGATCCCATTCACAAGCACACTTTTATGCATAACGTGTTCCATGCTCTCTCCACAGTAATTATTGGAAAAAATCACTTGTCAGACTGAAACATTACTCATCGCAGAACATTACTTCGGACCAATTTTGGAGATCCCGACTAACATGTTCCTTACACCATTGACGTAATCTCTCTCTCGACAATGGCGTGGTTGAACTGGAATGCATTGATCACTCTTTCATGCATACAAACCAACTTGAGTTAATCTCCGTGAGATGGTCTTGCTGAAACATGCGTACGGTAGCAGTTGCAAGGTTTGCAGCTATTCGGTCAGGAATGAAATTTCTGTTTCTTTCTGCCACGAGGGCAAATTAGCGATCCTATAAAGGTGTGGTGTTCCTACATTGACTCTCAGCATGATTTCGCAAACATTTTTACCTTCAAGCTCCTTCTTTAAGTGTGAGACGACACTCTTTGAGACATCCATTGCTGACACTTTGACCGGCTTCCAGGCGGCCAAATGCTCGTTCATGATCGTAGTCACGCAGATCATGTCTTTCTGGCATGTTGCTCTAAATTATTTCAAAAACCAAATAGTACAGCTGGATGTTTAAAAAAAAAAACTTCTTTAACACCCTGCACTATGTTTATAAATTATCCAACAGCAAGGATTTCCGCATGAATCAGGAGCTTATGTGGACTGTCTTTTATACAGATAACTAACCCTGGTCTACCACGCCCTCTGAACTTGAAATTACTTTTATTGCTAAGCTCTCTGAGACTTGGGTTTTCATAAATCACTTGTTTCTCAGCAATTGTCAAGCAGTGTAGTAACCATTAGTAACATGTACACAAATTTAGTAAACCTATTATAAAATTTTAGTTTATACTTAATATCGTGTGTGAAGTCGTAGTCTACTCGAATATTAATTATTTATTTGTTTATTAACATATTATTGGAAAGTAAAAACATCTAATTATATTAAAAACTAATCTTTAAGATTTACATCACCGACGTTTTTTCCCCAGGAATACTAATGTGTCGGTATCAGCACACAAGTTTAAAACATTACCTCTATTTAATCAAGAAACATTTTATTTTCTTTCCTCTTTTCTGATAAATAATCATCTTTGAATATTTATCTTAAAATAAATTTTCGATTGAAATTAACAGTCTCATACTACGATTCGAAATAAATAAAAAATTCACGCATATTTTTTCCTTCTTAATATAGACTTAACCTTTTGTTTTTGCGTCTTAAACCCGCATTGAATCTTACTATAATTTCATGGAATTAGCAAACATATCACTAAGAAATGGCTTTTTTTTTTCAATTCCTACTTTTAGCACACTCTCTCCCTATATATATTATTCATATATATATATATATATATATATATATACAAATGAATAATATAATTATAAAATTTATAATTATATCATTATTATAATATAATAATAATATTTCTCCTTTATATATATATATATATATATATATATATATATATATATATACAATGGTGTGCAAAAATTAAGAACGAAGTCGAAAAATTAGCATATCAGCTAAAAGAAGAGGCAGAGCGGACAGAAAGACCGATCAGGAGATTAAGTAAGGTGATGTACGGTAGCACATGCTCAGATATGCAGGTAGACGTAATGGGGAGTGTCTGAGTAGTATAAAGTATGTTGTCGGTGTAAGATCAGTATTTCTGGCAAAGAGATTGCACGCCGTATAGCAGTTAAAATCACACCGAGTTGCTGCCTCAGCAAGAAATGGCGAATAATCAATCTGTTAGACGACATCTGGATGCTTTTACCCGAGGTTGAATCATTGGGAAGTTGGAGGAAGGCCGAAGTGTGACAAGTGTGGCTGAAGAGTTCGGAAGTGCTCACAGCATCGTTTCACGACTTTGGAGACAATTTCAAACTACAGCAACAGCTATCCGGGGATTCAGTAGTGGTCGTCCACGAGGAACCACACCCGCAGATGACCGGTACATTGTCTTACAGGCCAGAAGAAAGAGGCGGCAGAAGACAGCGGGAGAAATCGCTAGACACACGACACAGGCGACTGGACGACCGATATCGCGTTTTACCGTGGCCAGAAGACTGCACGGTGGTGGTCTGTTTGCACGACGCCCTGTGCGGTGTGTACCTTTAGCGCCTGCCCATCGGAGAAGGCGTTCTCTGTGTTGCCGGGAACACCGGAATTGGAGAGACAATGAATGGGGACGAGTACTCTTTACAGATGAGAGCAGATTCAGTTTGAGTAGCGATTCTCATCGCATACACATCTGGAGAGAGCGGGGAAGCCGCAATCATCCCTCGAACATCATTGAAAGGGACAGGTATGGAGGTCGCGGTGTTCTCGTTTGGGGAGGCATCATGCTCGGTAGTCCTACAGACCTTCACATCTTCGACGCAGGTTCAGTCAACGGGACCCGTTATTGTAACGAGATTCTTCTTTCATATGTGCGTCTTTTTAGAGGCGCTATGGGTCTGCAGTTCCTTTTCATGGACGACAATGCACCATGTCATCGCACAGTAGCTGCCGAACAGCTCTTAGAGAGTGAGGATATTGAAGATATGGATTAGCCGGCACGATCTCCGGATCTCAATCCCATCGAGCATGTATGGGATTTTCTAGGCAGACGCTTGGCAGCTCGTACCTTACCACCAGTAACGATTCGGGAGGTTCGATTGGCGCTGCAAGACGAATGGGCAGCAATGCCTCAACAACTCATTGACACCCTCATTCTCAGCATGGGCAGACGCTGTGAAACCTGCCTAGCAGTCAAGGGAGATCATATCCCCTACTAAAGGCCAGATGTTTCTTGCTGGACACCCATCACAGGGCTGTTTCGGCCTCAGTCGCATTGCGCTCCATGCTACTTTTTCAATCAAGCTTTTTTATCCCTCTGATTTCTCTTTTAGTAAGTGTTGCTTACATTACACATGTCCTTAGGTATTGGGGATCTTACGGTATTAAATGTGCTGATTTAGAAAGCTTTTGTACGATGTTATATTGAAAAACCGTCTCGTCCTTAAATAATTATTTCAATTTTCTAACTGTTAGACTTACAGTCGTAAAATTTGTTATAAGCGGACCTTTCATGGTGTAGAGATCCGTTGAAAAAATAATTTGGGGGAAAATTGATATCCAAGGGTGACTGATGGGGATTAAGGTGCGTAATAGATACATATTTCTGCTTTTTAACTATAATAGACCCGCCTCCTTGAAAATTAGAAGGTATGTTCCGTTAATGGAATAGAGTTCCTTTTACAAAGAGTTTTGCGAAAACGGACCTCCAAAGTAGTGGGTTTACGACGGATTAAAGCGTGTTATAGATATTTTTCTGTTTTTGAATTTAACCCATTTACTTGAAATTTGTTGAGCCCGTTTCTTTATAGTTGAATAGAGTTCCAATAAGAACGGATTGTACGGAAATCAACTCCAGGGAGAGCGAGGAGAATTATTGGGGCGTATTGATAGACAAAATTCCCATTTTCGAATTGCTAAAACTATATTAATAAAATTTGGTTTGCATGCTTCTTTTGTTGAATTGGAATTCGCTAAGAATACTCTCAATGAGGTATTGATGATAAAAATTCCCTTTTTGCTCTGTTAGATTTGACTTGAAATTTAGCATGCATGTTTATTTTATGGAGTAGAGATCCACTGAAAGTTGCTTTGGTGGAAATCCACTTGATTATTTGGTTAACTGAGCGCAAAAAATCTTTCTACTTCTATTTTAAATATAAATTGTATTTAGATAATTTAATTTATGTCCTTTTTATATCAAGGGGCGAGAGTTACAGCTATAAATTTATTTTTCAATACATTCGAATTCTTAATGCTAGATATCAATAATTCATACGTATGTAAACAGTATACATTGATACAACATCGTTAAATACCCAATGAAGCGGGTGGGTAACGGCTAGTGTATATATATATATATATATATATATATATATAACCGGTTCAAATTTTCAATCGTTTATAAAATACGTTCTATTCCTCCATTCAAGTTCAAATATTTTAAATTTGTAGTGGATGTCACTTGATGTTAAAATACAGTTTTTTTAAAATAATAAGTCCATAATTAAATAAAAAAATTAATAAATAGTAACAAACAAAAATAAGAGTCTAACTGCATATATAGAAAGGAAAATGGAAAACTGCAACTAGAATCGCTTTCTATCCCCTTTTTCGTTTAATATTGTGATTCTGTCATATGTATATACATATTTGTATTAATTCTAACTATTTAATAAAAGTAACTAAAATATTTTTTTTTTGTTGACCAATGTAGGAATTTACTTATTTTTTATATTACTAAGTCAAGTGAAATATGCCTATAATTAGTGAAGTAAATATCATAATAAATAAAGGAAGTCGTTGAGAAGAAATACCAATGAACAGTCATTAATGACTCTGGTTTAATAAATTAGTTACGAATTGTTGATCAATATAAAAAATGAATGTACTCAAACTTTCAAAATTCCTTCGAGCTAAGATTTTTTAAAAATTATTATTGTAAGATGCTGCACTTACTTTTATTCAAGAAACTGGTACTAGATGGAATTAACAAATTTCTAACAGCAAAATGACTTAAATGATCGATGTTTACTAATCAGGCTTTCAAAGATATGAGTATTTATTTATTTATTCTTTGTAAAAGAAAGATACATTATCAGAAAATGATATTAATATGCTAGCTAATTAAACTTTGAGCAATAAAATTTTATTTCAAGTGATATTTGAAACATTTAAACATTTTTCTTCGTTCCCGAAACTTAATACTTTTGGTATCCTGTTAAGATTCTTTATTCAAAAAAAGTTGTTTTTATTGTGTTTCACCGTATGTACGTGAGGCTGTATTTATTAAATGATTTGAAGAAAAGTTGTGGTATACATGGCAGAAGTAATTGATAAGAACTCAAAAAATACTCTAACAAATACAACTAGCAAGGACTCAATCAGATAATACCTCTTAGCATATACGGTGTATCCGATTGCAAAAGAAATACGCAGCTTCTGAATTAACTTTTAATAACAATTATTGTTAAAGAACGTATATACATTACATTTACCAATAACCACACGACATTAGAAATGGAGGCAAACTTTTTGGGCGTATCATCACATCTTTTGACAAAATCTCTTCCTCTGTTCTGATCTGTTCAGTTCTGTTCTGGTGAATCTGCGGACATTTCTTGTTTCTATCTCTGACGCAATTAGCGTCCTCTGATGTGCGAATTGGACACGGTTGGTTTTTAACAATTATAAACTGAACTGGCCTTTGTTCCAAGGCCCTTTGCATGGCATCACGGTAATTTTTAGTATGGTAGATCCTGAAGGCTATCTCGATGATTTAATGGCGATATCATAGTTATTGACAGATGTAATATTGTTGATCTCATCTTTTTGGTTTCCATGAGGCCAGTAGCCAAGTATTAAAGGTTGTAACGGATCGGTGTGTTCGCGTTTTCCAACTAATTATCTAGTGGAATAATGGATATTTAAATATTAACTCAAACTCAGTGGCGCAAACAAATGATCAAGAGGGTCAGCGGCAACTGTCCCCGTTCCAGTATACGTGATTATTGGTTGCTGAGCAGTTGTCGATCAGGTGGTCATTCTAAAGCGAGAACCTACAGTTTAAAGCCCCCCAAGTAAACTTGGTGCTCATTTATATACACAACCAAGTGAGACCCCACATAGAGGAAAGGCTGAGTCGAACTTTCCCAGTCCAGAATGGAACCCGAAGCTGTGGTGTGGAAGCAAGATACGCTGCCACTCAACAACTGGGCCTTCTTTAACCCTCTAAACGGATAGCATGGAAAATTCCCGTCAGTGTAAAGATGCTTCTCGAAAATGGACTGCACTGATTTTCTGCCTCTCAAATAACGTTTTCAAAATCGGATTAGCCGCACTTTTCTGAAATCCTTTCCCCCCCTTTTAAAGGTTTAACATCTTGAAAGATAATTGGCGACGGTGGAAGCAACACAGCAGGACACTGAGGGAAGTTTATGGCTCGCAGGGAACCCCCGTGTTTTGACCCTGGAGCAATCGTAAAAAAATCGGGGAAATTTATTTAGAACCCAAGAAGTGTTTGTTTGCTAGCTTGTATTTTAAAAAGTTTTCAAAAGTCTCAACGCATAAGTAAAATATGTTACAATTCCCTTTGGTTTCATATTAATTTGAAACTGTAACAAGTTGGGGCGTGTCAGTGCAATCTGCTATTTTATATAGTTAGACAAATTATCTCTTTTTTAAGTATATTCTTTCGCATCATTTTTCTTATTTAATCAAAGCTTTCAGTTTTTAAAACATGATTATTTTATTATAAGATAAAAAAAAAAAATTAATAAAAACACCAAACTTTAAAATTTGAAACCTTTTCAATTTTCCAACCACTAAAAATGAATAAATTTAAACTTCATCAAATCATTTGAAATATTTTCTTACACTTTGATAAAATAATAATGAAAAAAAAACTAATTAAGATTTATTAGGTTTTTTTACATTTCAAAGCCCAAGTGTTCAGGGAAGTTTAAGTACAGTGCCTAGTTATATATTGTTAAAATACACCGAATTATATTTGAATTTTGAGTGCTTGAACTTCAGTTTAAATCAAAGACAACAATGAAGATTTTCACACATTTTTTTATAACTTGAATGTTTGAATAAATGGTAATCAAAATATACGGAAACATTTACAGTAGACATTTATGCATATAAATAAACATAAAATCAATTTTAAATTCGAGCTATTCAAAACATTCGAATTATTGTTCAAAAAATATCTATTTATACAAAATACCTCAACATTTATCTTTTTAAAGGCTAACTGAATAAGTAATTAAAAATCTGCATATTTTTTAAAAATCTCGACCGTATAAAAGTTAGAAATTTTATGCAAAAGAAATTCCATTTGAAATTTCGGGAAAAAAAAAAATGCATCACGCAGTTAAAAATTATTTACCATAAGTTTTAACAATAATTTTTGAGTATAATAAAAATTTCAAATTTTATTATATAGCTTGGTATCTTTTAATATATTTCGAAGATTTCATACAATTCAGTTGAAAAGTGCATGCTAAGACCAACATATATACTAAAAAAATTGATGAATATACAATTACAATAAAATTCTTAAACTTACATAGAAGCAAAACTGAGAAGCTAAAGCGTAGGAATGAAAAAAAATTTTTGAGTATATCTGAAGTAGTTTTCGAAATATTTTATTTTTAAAGTTCAGAAAATTTGTGTGCGTTATGTTATACTTAATAGTAATTAAATGGTTAAAATAATATGTTAATATTAGTCATGTAATCGTTTGATGACACATTCATATTATTAAAAATTATCATGGTCATTGATGCGAATGTCAAGAATTTTATGTAATTTTAAATTCAGACATCAAAAATATTGATGTAGAAAATATAAAACGACCATCTAAAATACATGAAAATGCAGTCTGCTATAAAATGATCTTGACAAACAAAATCCGGCATTTTCACTTACTATGGCAGAGCCGGCTTAGTCAGGGGTGATCTGAAAAACAGAGAGAGAACCGCGGTTTTTGATGGATGCCGCTCTAGCTTTAAAGTTCCAAGGAAAAAAATTATATATATATATAAATTACAAATTCAAAATAAATCTTGTAGTTTCCATACATTTTATAACAATGAATTGTGGAATGGGCTTCAATACATTGTTGTGTTTGACAATATGTAAGGTAACCAACCCTACTTTAGATAGATTTGTACTCCTTTTCGTAACCGTATTCCTTTTAAAATTAGTGGTTCTCATTTTGCAGCCGAAATACAGCTTTTGCACCCTTAAAAATTTATGTAAACTATAACGGTTAATTTTAATTTTATGCAACTTGTGAAATGTTCATAATTAACCATTTCGTCTAAACAGTTTACATGAAAAAAAAAGATTGGTCTCCCTCATTCATTGGGGATTTATATAAAATCTAACATTAAATTTTATTTCTCACCGAATAGGATAGGAGGGTAGTGTATAAGGCTTCCACACCACAGGTCTGGGGTTCCCATTAACGGGCTGCGCATGGTCGACTCTGCCTTTCATCCCCTGCTACATTGGGTCGATAAATGAGTACCAAGCTTTCTTCGGGTCTTAAACACTGAAGGTCTCTTCAGACAGACCACCGCAAATCGGGACATCTATTCATGCACCTCAGCGTCCAATGGTCACGTATTATGATGGGCACAGTAGTTCCTGGCCCTCATGGATTGCTGTGTCACTGAGTTTGAGTCTTAAGTTTGAGAATTACCCTCACTTTGGGGATACCCCTTAGATAAACATGTATTTCCACTCATTTGCATTAAACTTTTTCTTTCAATTACGTTTTATTTCAGAAGTAAGTTTGATTTTTCAAATGTATTTGCTTAATAACATGTGGTATATTTGTGTAATATTCAAACGTTTGATCAATCAAAAAATTACATGTTTTTAGTTACTTCTAAAAGCTTTTAGGTTTTACAACTGTTCTTACAATCCATATACGTTTTATAGTAGTGTGTATTTAACAATGATAAAGATATTTTTACGAGTGTGTGAGGTGTTATGCCTCGTTTATAAATATAAAATTGCATTCAGCTACAGTTTTAAAATGTACAGAAA